>RWJN01000068.1:0-101743 GCA_004332605.1 Steccherinum ochraceum
TAGCAGTCCGCAGAGACCCACTACCCAAGGTAGCGGGAATACACCACAATTTGTGCCGCAAGGATATCAAAGTAAGATTCGCCCCTACACTTCGGCTGCCGCCTGTCATCCAGCCTTGAACTCGAATAAACTCTGCATCCACCAACGTACCTTCTCCTGTACAACGCGCTGCTCGCCTTCCAGCCACGTCTTGAAATAGGATTCTCGAGCCGTCTGTACAACCAAGGCGTTCGTCCGCGCACTCTCGCACTCAGCATTGAACTGCGCCTGCAAATTTCTCTCTGCATCTTCAAACAATGTCCTCCGCGTAAGCTGCTTCTCAACAAATTCGGCTTGCCTTTTGGCTTCTGCATCGTTGAGAGACTTGTCCATATCATCGAGGAGCTTGCGAAACTTGGCTGAATGAGCTAACCACATCGCGGAGACCTTTTCCTCGAAAGTCGCCTGTTGCTCTCTGAACAGTTGCTGCGCTGACAGGTCCAGACTGGTGACCTCACTGGAGAGGTCATGCAGCTGAGTAAGTGATAGAACGTTCCGCCGCTTTTGTCCCTGGTAAAAGTGTGGAGAGTGCGACGAGAGCGCCTTGTGATTGGGCACTGGCACGGCCAGCCTATACTTCAAGTCCCCGGTGGATATCCCCCCCTCAGCAGCAGAATGGAGGTGACTCGGCTGGGGAGGGACGGGCAATGACCCCCCAACAATGTCGCCGACATCTTGAAACAGCAGTGCGGGGCTCTGTGATGTCGTCAGATTCTGAGTCCAACGTTGTCAGAATGCCTTACTGGTAAACTCACGAAAGGGGGAGGTTCGTTTGAATCATTTGCACCCAAGAAGAAAGATGATGCTACTTTGGAACGCTTCGCAGCGTTGGCTGCCTCCTGCGAAGTGGAATCAGGCACAGCGTGATCATCTTTCGGAGGCGGCTTCGAGGTGAGCGACTTGAACAAACGTGCTACGACGCCGATCATGTGTCCAAATAGCCACTGAACTTCTGCCATGCTCGATCGGATATGCTCATCTTCATCGGGTGCCCTGAACGCTGTCTTCGAATACAGCTCAGAGAGTAAACGTCTGAAGACCGCTTGTCTCTCTGCTTGCTCTTGTCCGAAGACGCGGTCTCTTTGAGACTCTGCTGCGTTATGCGTCTCAATACGACGACGGATATTCTCCCTATAGCGCTCTACCTCGTCGGAGAAGCATTGCTCGAAATGCGTCACCAGTCCATCAAAAGCGAATTTGACGAGTTTCGCCGGCACTGCTGATGTACGTCTTGATGCGTTCAGCATATGCAGCCCGCTTTTCTTCGTCTTCATGGAATACAGACTGTCGCTTCTTTTCTTGCTCCTCGAAAATTGCGTCCACTGAGAATGTCGCATGGGGGGAGCTGGGAGGCAGGTGCGACCGAGGGCGGAGAGTCAGGTGGAGAGAGCCGTGGAGTGGCTGAGATATCGTTCAAGTTGGGACTGCGCGATGGTGGGCTGCGGGGTGAAGAAACCGGCGAACTTGAATGCGTCTGCACATACAGTCGATCTCGCATTTTTGCAAAGGACTTTGGCTTCGTGGATGCCACGTATGGAGTTGAGGATTGTCGTCTTGAATGATGGAGCCAGTCGAGCTGTCAATCTTGCGGTCAGCTTGCTCGTATGCTCGCAGAAGCATAGCATGGACTGGTGCTCACCAACAACCTTTTCACATCTTCTTCGAACTCTTGTCCTTCATCGCGCTGATCTCCTTCACAGAACTGGTTCAGGCCACAGATGTCGGCACAGACTACTTCCGCCACTTCTCTGCAGAGATCCTCCCTCCGTTCCCACTCTAACTGGTGCCTTTGTTCATGCACTAGAGCGATATATTCCACCGCTTTACCGTGTTCGTCCTGAGCATCCTTGGCCCGTCTAGTGTAATCCGCAATCATCTCGTCGAACTCGCTCTGCCGCGCTTCGTCGTTTTTTTGATTTTTTTTTTTTCTTAAATCCGGTTTGTCCTCGAGCGAATATGGTGGACCCAACTGCAGCGGGCGGTAGAGCACAGGATGTCTGACTACGGGTACGATAGCTCGGAGGGGAAATGTGAATCAGAACTGAAGAGGTGAATTGTAGTGAATGACGTGTGCAAAACAGAAGAACAAGGTGTAAGGTAGAAATAGCTGCTCGAGGACGTGAGCTCCTTGGCCATTGAAGGCAACCCGGCCTCGTCGTTTGAACGAAAGGACAGTACGTCTTGCCGGTCGACCACCTTCAGAAACTCCTTGTTTCGCTGGCTTTCCTTCTTCTCAAATGCGTCCTGGGTTTCTTGTACGATCTGTCGGAAGGTAGCGCTGCGAGGATCTTCGCCCTTGGTGCATTGCGTGGCAGCAGTAGCGAACTCGAACAGCTGTTGTCGACGTGCTCTCTGGTATTCTTCCGCCCTATCGGTCTCTAATTCCGCGAACACCTCCGCTAGCTTGTCCGGAGATAGCTGCACCTCCGTCTTCTTGGAGCGCTTTGATTCGGGTGTGTTGTCAGTCTTCGAGAATCGAGGATGTGCCTGCTCCGGATCGAATTACTGACTCACCTGAACATATCGCCTTGGCAGGCAACAAGCCATGTCTGAGCCGCAGACAAAGAGTGGAGAAGGTCAAGAAGGCCAAGAAGAGCAAAGGTAGTCAGACATTGAATGAACTCACCATTGGGCAATATACATCATCCAGTATTCCGACGCTGCAGGTGACCCAGCCGCTTGGCCTAGCGGGACCGCCGTTGCTCAAGTTGAGGAGAAGGATCGCAGGGTTCGATGGAGGTTCTGTATCGAGAAAGCAGAGAATGATCTTGAGATGCGAAGGATGAGAGCCACTTGAAGGAATGGGTTCTTAGAGGCATTGGGCCGTGCCGTCGTACTCCGTGCGACTCGACGTTTCTATCATTGAATTCGGACTACGGACACCTGATTCGTTTTCAAAATATTGGAGACGAAAGTCGAGACGACTGAAAGAAGTCGGCAGTACTCAGCATACATCAGAGGGCAAACATGAAGTCCACAACGTCCACAGACCCTAATCATGTAAACGTTTCATACCACGGCGCTAATTCGTATCGCTCTTTGCTCTCTTCCTCAATCCTTCGCCTCGACCAACGGACACAAGGACGCAAGGACGCACTCAGGCGATTATTACGCTATGTTGACAGAAGTAAGGACAATGCTGTATCGGAACTGAAACCCCAACAATAACATGACTGACATTTCTCGAACAGCACTTGTCGCATCAAGAAAGAGAACAATGGCCATCACTCTCAAAGACGACAGCCACGCTTCAACAGCTCAAATAGGCGGCCTTGGGGGTCGATAGGATAACACATCCCCCTCCAGTTCTGATCACTACGAGGTGGTCTGCACGTTGGGACGTGCTGTGTGGGTGATTTGCTGCTAAGCAGCATCTCTGTGAGTCATCGCGTTCTTCTGCGCTTCCTCCTCCTCAACCACTCTCTTTGTTCTTGCGGCAGTCACTCCCACCAGAAGCTTCTCCATGGCCAACACTAACTTCCGCCCCGTCGTTGACTTCCCCTCCGAGCTCATTTTCAACATTGTCGACTTCCTCCAAGACCGCGCAACTCTTCGGGCAGCCTCCCTCGTAAACAACCACTGGCACTATGCAGTCCGCCCACATCTTTACCAGATCATCCGCTTGCGCCCATACACCCTCGCCCGCTTTGCGCAGCTGCTCCGCGACCTTCCCACCGTTGTATATTGGATCCGATACATCGAGGTCTTCGAATTTCGGCCATGGGAGGGTGGTGATCCCAACAGCGAAAGTCTGTTGCGCAAATGGGAGGAGTTCGGGAGGATCGTGTTAAGTGGGCAATTGAAGAAAGTGCACAAAATGGTGTTTTGTGACTGCATGTTCCCGAACGCCGACGTGGAGAGTGTGCAGCGGAGTGGAATCATCAAGGGGACTTTTGGCCAGTTCAGGAACATGGATGCGTTGAGCATCCTGACATTCGAGGAGGTAGAAATCCATGTCGAATGTTTCAGGACCGTCTACAACGCCATACCAAATCTCAAGAAACTCGATTTTGTCCGCTCTTTCACTGAAGGAGATCTAGACGACTCCGACTCCGACTCATCTGACGATGAAAGCACACTCGTTGGCTCAGGCGATGGTTTCAATCGGCACGGCAAAGACGACGTATCGAGCTGCACACTCATTCAGCTCTCCCTGTCGAGCGTCCTCTATATAGACCTTCTGCCAGCATCACATATCGCCTCGCTCCGATTTATTGATATTGACAAGATCTCTTTGTTGCCCTGGTCTTCACCGTCATCGTCTTATAGCTCGATGATCTTCATGAGGAACCTCGGGCCGCAGCTGCACACGCTCAAACTCAATCTTCTTCCTGCCGGTAAGTCGTTCTCCTTTCTCATGCCCGACTCAACCATAACTCATACCTTTGCATAGCGGAAGACGAATATTACACATGGAACCTCTCCCACTGCCCAAACCTGCGCGTCCTCGAACTTCGACCCCTCACCCACGACTGCTTGTCCGGCCTCCTCGACGCTGTCAACTCTCATCAGTACCTCCACACCCTCCAATTTCCGCTCCCTTTCGATCTCACTCTTCACACCCTCCCACCTCTCCCGCCCCTCCCACCTTCCCCTCCAGACTTGTACGACTTCACTCCCGTGGAAACCTCTATCCTCGACTTCGACCCACACGTCCTACACAACGTCGTCTTCACATACATGCCTACGCCAGAAACAGCGTCGACAGAGGTGGTCAAGCAAAGAATCGTGGAGACATTCTTCCCAGAGTTGGCGGTCATGATACCGGAGAAATTGGTTGTGAAGGCGGTGCCGAAGCCCGAACCATTCGTGACGAGTTATACCACGGTGCGGAAGAAGGCGAGGGGATGGACAAAGTTTGAGCGGATGAGGGAACGGGAAGGATTAGCAGACAGATCAGTGGATAAGCACAGATCAGTGGATAAGCCGAGGAGTATGGCATAAAGCTGCGAGTGGTGGCACTCGTCATTGGCCGTGATACAGTGGCGAGTCGTGTTCTGACCTGGATTATCACGTTAGCGTGCGCAGTCGGTTTAAATGGTAACAACATTCGTAGCATGTACTATATTCCATTAGATCGGACTATACAAAATAACTATTCCAAGATATTGTCACGTCATTAGATCGTTGCGAGAGGGAAGATGCTTGGATATATGTAACTGTTTGAAGTGCGGAGAAAGCAATTGAGCGAGGAAAAGCAAGGAAAGATGGAACAAGTTGATACCAAGAATTAATGTAGGATGTTAGTAAGGCAGATCAGTACCTCCCCCGCCTCGATCCCCCACCTCCCCCACCTCTCCCAGCTCCAGAAGTCGACCTTTGCCGGCCATCGTGATAGCCACCTCCACTATGACTTGGTCCAGCACCCAACGGAGGTACAGCGTAGCCTCTCTGCATCGGGGCCGGAGGACTAGATGACGGACCAGCTTGACTGTAAGAACCACCGCCAATCCCAGTCGAACTAGGAATGATGGCGTTTCGAAGGGTTTGCATCATATCGTCTGGGTGAATTTTCGGTCCTGTCGAACATGTGGTCGCGTCAAATCACATTTCATGAAAGAAAAGGCCAGTAAAACTTACCGTCGTATGCAGAAGGCTCGGGCAACAACCCCAATATCCACGACACCACAGCCGGGCACGTCACCGGAGGTACATCGTCACGATGCCGGCTTGAGCTATCCCTCTCTCTGTCTCTGTCTCTGTCTCTATCCCTCTCCCTCTCTCGATCTCTGTTTGGACCAGGACCACGCGACGTATCCCGCCCTCTGGATCCTACCTCCGAAGCTCCACCTACACCAGCTTTATGCCGTTTTGCAGGGGATTCTCGGCCAGACTCTAGTACAGCAGAGGGACGTTTGGTGAGTGCTGACGCATGTGAGCGTTGACTCGAGGACGTGTCTTGACTGTTGTTCGTGCTTGGGACTTCTTGCGACGACGGTTGGCTCTGGCTTTGACTTTGGTTTTGAGTGGAAGGCTGGGATGTTGATGGTCCGCGATTGAAGCGGAATCCAAGGTCTCGTACGGCGATCGTATCAATGTTCAGGTACTTATGTCGGTCTGCGAAACGTTTGATGGGTGGGTCTGAGGAGAAAAGTGAGTATATGGAGGGCCGTACTGAAGGAAAGGACTTACCGTTCGGATACGCCTCTGCGATCCTCTTCTCGAGTTCTTTCGCAGCTTGGAGCGTCCCGTATTGATACTCATATCGCGCCCAGCGGTCCCAAATGGTCTTAGCTCGCTCTGGAGAGAACTTTGTAATGACCTTCTCAAACAAGGCGCGAGCATCTGTGGAAGATTCTAGTCAGCTCGTAGCAAGGGAAGGTAGGGACTGGAGACGCACTCGAGTCATCGTTGATGGAAATTAAAAAGCCCAGATACCGCACTGCAAGTTCTTCCTCCGTCGGAAACTTCTCCAACGCCCTCTCGAAGATCCGCATCGACGTCTCGGTGGTTTTCGTACAGTGATACTCCATCAACGCTGTTCAATCATGAGAACCTAATACAGCAAAGACGGTATACACATACGAAACACTCACCGGCGGCTTCATAGACCTCCCACGACACCCACTTGTCCTTTCTCGCCTTGGCGAACACGTCTCGCGCCGCACGCTGAGACTCTGCTCGCCTCGCGAACCGCATGTACATGGACCAAACCAGACTGTACTCGGTCTGCCGATTTTTCAGCTCGCGGTTTTCTGGGGACGCGCCGGCTTCGCTGTATTGGGATTGGGAGCTGAGTGAGGTATCCGCTGACGATGGAGGGACGGACTGTGAAGTGCTTTGGCTTGTATTGGCGGAACTTTGAGACGTGTTTGCAGCGAGAATCTGGGAGGACGATCCGCTATCTGTCGCGTTGGCCACATCGTTGAGCTCGCTAGCAAGCACACCGATAAATTTCTGATACACGTTGTGGACTTCTTTGAAATCTTGGGCTTCTTCCAGAAGCTCAGCGTATGCGAAGTTGAGTACGAAACTGGATCAAAGAAAGATGAATTTGAGAAGGTAAATTGGTCAATTCGATGTGACGCGCTCTCACCTTGCGGTATTTGCAGCGATGCCACCCTTGAGATAGCTGACTGCTTCTTCTCTCTTTTCTTTCCGTTTCGCCTCCGAAAGAGTGGCGTCGTTAGAAACCGAGCTCGCCCAAACGTAAGCCATGTACCTGGAGAGAAGTCAGCTTCGGCCGAACGAACAGTGGAAGGGCTGGTGGTCTATGTACCAAATCTCAGGGTAGTACCGCATCCGTACAACCGCTTTGCGATACGCTGCTTGCACGCGCGCGTGAAGGCGAGCTCGTTCTTTGTCGGAAAACTCCAGCGGGTTGCTCTCCTCCCACTTCAAATATTGCCGCCACTTTGTCATCAGCTGTTTCTCGCCGGAGGTGAATGTAGGTGGCATAGGAAGCACAATATGTTGACCGTCAGCAGAAGATACCGGAAAGATAGAGGCGGTATGAGCGTGCAGCGCATTGTACGCTTTCTGAGCTTTCATCATGGAGGGCTGATGATCGGACAAGAATTTCTTGGCCTGTAGGGAAATGATTCAGTGTAGACTCTCGATGAGAATCAGAAATGACTTACGAGTTGTGGATTCAGCTTCTTCTCGAAGTCTGAATACTCGTCCCACAATTTCTGTACGCTTGCCATAGGCGTCTGAATGGCACGCTGGTAAGCTTTTCGGATGGCATCCATCTTTTGGCTCTCATCGAACGTTGTCGGGGCCTACACGTGAGCGAAAGGAAAATTGTTATGAGTGAGAAGCTAAGCAGAATGACAACAGATCCACGTACTTCGCCAGCTTTCAAAAATTGGATGTAGTCTCTCCAGATCTCATCACTATCTTGATCATGGCCGACGTAGTTCAGAGCAAATTCGTACGCAGATCGAACGGTGCTGCGAGCAGCAGTATTAGGATTCAGTTTTCTGGAAAGATTGTTCAGTTCATTGCAGCAATTCTCCCTCATCGCTCACAACTCACCTCACATGAGCTAGATAATATTTCCAGAGCTCAACAAAAGGAGACGTCTTGAGGAAACGATTGAATAGTTGTGCAACAGCCTTATTCTTTCCAGTATTTGACGATTCCAGCACATCGTTGAGGTAAGCAAGTTGGACAGACGGCTTGAAAGACAATATGACACGTAGTTGAGACGGCATGCTTCTTTATCAGTCACGGAAATTAGAGACAACGACTGACCGTGTTCGGGAACACCTGGAGAAGCGCGTCGTATGATTCACTCGTCTTGTCATGGTCTTCAAGAGTTTTTACATGGGAGATCAATTCAATCCAACAGGATGCATCGTTGGGTCGTTCGCGCGTCCGCGCTTGTAAAGCGGACAACCGCGATTGCGGTGTGGTGCATGCAGGCTCTTGATCTTGGCTTGCTTGCGGCGACAGGCCAGGCAAATCATAAAGGTCGGTATCTTGAGACGTTCGTGCCAAATCTTCATTGTCGTCTTCAAGAGGAGGAGTCTTGTCGTTGGCATCAGTGTTTTGAACGCTTTCGTCGCCACCGACGCGCGCCGAAGCAGCATGGCTTGACGTGGACGCGACCGCCGACTGTGGCGCCGGGTTGCTCTCGGACAACATCGCCCAAATTTGCCGTGGACAGAGGATGGTAGCGTGAAGACACACTGGTAGAATGGAGGAAAAGAGAGCAAGCTATTGCAAACGCTGAGAGATGGCCGCTGTTGACAAAGAGGCTTTGGGAAAGTCGATCGCGTTATGAGCGCTTTCACGCGTTTGCCGATATTTCGACGCGAAAGAGAACGTGATTTGGCCAGCCCAACCTTCGTCCAACAGTAACAATGTTACTTTCATAGTTATAGCATTGCATGTTCGTATTGATCGTATACTCCGACCATTCATGTTCAGACTCTCGCGTTGCAGAAAGTGGAGGACTGAACGCAAATGCCACGCCGCCACGGTCCATCGGACTCGGACGTCACCCTCTCTCAGTGGCGCTGAGTGGGACAAGCGAACGGAGGTCGGCAGATTCCAATTGCGACCCCAAAGTAATGTGTTGCAACTTGCAAAGCAGGGTCCTGAGAGAACGCGCATTGGCAGTTCCCAGAGCGCGCCACAGAGGTGATGAAGCTTCGATGAGACTTTGCGTTCTCGAGGCCGAACTCAGGAGTGGGACCATAGGCAAAGAAGGCTCGGCTTCAAGTTGTCGAACAATCTTGCTTGCTGTCGTCAAGTGCTGACCGCTTGATATGCTACTGGTAGCAACGCTAGCTTGAGCTTGAGGCGAACGATCTTGTAATCTGCTTGATCACGCGCGCGACGAAAGAAAGCTGAGAACTAAAACAAGCTGGTCATTTGCTGCTAACTGTCACGTACTCCTTGCGCATGCGAGAGGGAGAGAGATGATGCCAAAAACACAATGCGTCATACAACAAGAATCAATGGAGACCACAACGCGAAAAGAACGGAAAAGAAGTGTGAGAAACTACGAGGAAGTGGTGGAAGGTTACCCTCATGCAGCCCCACCTCTCTTTCCTCGTTTCGGCCTTCCTCCCTTCTTGCGCCCTCGATTACTCCTACTACCCGGGGTTTCGCTGCCATCAGCAGCAGCATCCCCTTCTGCGTCCACGTCAACGAGCGGTTTGGGTGGTAGGCCTGTCATATCCTCCGGACCACGTTTCACAGGAAGGTCGACCCGGTCACGCAAAGATGAGGACCCTGATGGCGCATCAAAAGACATACGGTCTAATAAAGATGCACCGCGCGTCATTGGAGGTCGACCACTGTCATCTGCGGAGACCGCGTGACCATTGCCTTGAACTTCTGCTTCGCCATTGCCATTGTTGTCTCGTTGGCCTCGGTGGCCACGGGGCGCTTTCTTGGCAGGCCTGGGTGGTGGATCGGGCTTCGGTGGTTGCACGTCGCGGTAAGGGTAGTTGCCATCCTTGTCAATGATGAAGGGAGCACGCGAGGCAGGCGGCATTTTTCCATGTATCGGCGGTGGTGCAACTACAGGAACGTCAGAATAATCATAGCGCAGACAACATCTTCGATACCTACCTCGTTGACCCCAACTTCCGCGGTCGTCTTGCCGGCCACGGTCATCATAGTTGTCTGGCCGACCGCGGTCCCTGCTTTGATCGTGCGGAGGGTACGGCTGAGGTTGAGCAGAAAGACGGCCTTCGAGAGTCGGTCGTCGATCAGGATGGACGAACTCTGCTAGTCTTGGCGGTGTGGTCATTCTGTAACGAGGCTGGGGGTCGAACCGACGGGCTGGATCATCGACATCCATGGGAGTACGACCAGACGACTGCGATGAAGCGGAAGCTACATTCTCTTGAATG
This sequence comes from Steccherinum ochraceum, assembly GCA_004332605.1. NCBI lineage: Eukaryota > Fungi > Basidiomycota > Agaricomycetes > Polyporales > Steccherinaceae > Steccherinum > Steccherinum ochraceum. The sequence goes on from RWJN01000068.1 coordinate 10,350, forward strand.
TTCCTAGCTTGCGCCTCTTCTTTCGTCAGCCAATCTCGAGGTGCAGTATCAAGAGGAGGCGGAGGCGGGGGTGGAACAGGAGGGGCGGCTTTGGCGCCAAAGCGCGTCTAGACAAAAATGAGCAGAAAGCTTGTGTCGAGTACAAAAACGGCATACTGGTCGGATACGGTCACTTTGTCTTTCTCTAGGAAGTTCCCCAGGTAGAGGTGCTTGGAATGAAGGTGTCTAGACAAGGACGTAAGGAACAAGATCGGCGAGAATGAATGCGTGACGTACAATCTGCGGCGGGAATGACTGGCGACGATCACCTGGAGGAGGTATTGGAGGATACTGGGAGACCGGCGAATGAGAAAGCCTTGGAGATACGCGCGGTGCAGGCTAGAAGTACATCAGTGTCATATCTGATTAGTAACGAGGTTAATGCTCACCATCTCGTTGAGATATCTGCCACGACCATCGTCGTACCGGTCTTGCTCAGGAAGGGGGCGATACGACTCAATAGGAGAGCGAGAAGTACGCGGAGGTTCTGGCACAGTATGATGGGTCGGCACCGGATTGCTCTTACGAGTACCAACAGGCGTGCTGTTGGATCCTGATATCGCCCGGGGAGGTGGTGGCAGCGCCAACATATTATCGGGAGGTCGGTAAGCCTCTCTTGGTGGTCGAGAGTCCTGGGCTTCAAGTCAGTTGTGTATGAGAGAAAAGCTATAAAGGAGAATCACCCTGATTGCTCTTGGTGAGGTTTCGCGAGGATACCTGGACGGACCATCAGGCGCGTAGTCTCGCTCACCGTGGCGTCTTGCACCACCTTCGGGATGATTACTGAATGGCAGCCTCGGAGGCATTGGATCGCTGTCACGACGGTTTTGCGCCATGTGAGGAGGCAAAGGGCGGTCGCGCATATTGAGAGGTGCTGTGGCGGGAGTAATGGGAGTACGGCTTTCTGAATAGGTTGGGGAAGTCGCCTCTTGTCCAGCCCACCCCCTGGGGCCTCTGGGTGTAGTGGTGGGAAGGCCAGGTGAGGGGTCAGCTCTGGGAATTCGGAGATCGAGTGGTCTAGGAGGGTCAACGTCCATAACATCATAATCGCTGTGCGACCCCACTCCAGAGGCCCCAGGAACACTGATAGGCAATTGAGGCGCAGACTCCATCCGACTGCCACGTACTGACGGTCTGGAAGATGGACCACGATCAGAGTCGCGACCTATCTGAGGCTGTGGCGCTGCACTTCGAGGACCTGAAGGGACATCAGCGTATGAGTACTGAGGCCTGCTGGAGGCGCTCTTGTCGAGACTTCCGCGAGTGGGCGTCGGTGGCGGACCATTGGCCGGAGGTGCTTGTACCAGGGGCGCAGAAGGGTACTTTGAAGCTTCTCGGAAACGTGTACTCTGAGGCGGAAGCGGGTCTCTCTTGCGGCCTGTTTGCCACATTGGGTCGAAGGAGACGGGATATGTTCAGGAGATTGCCGAGGAAAGAATGAAATCGTAAAGGTGTACGCACGAGGAGCATCCGGGTCAGCGAGGGAGAGGTCGGACATAGGCCGACTAGGTAGAGAGACGGACTGGTCTGTGTCGCGTCGAGAAGGATGAGGATCGGATATACGATCGTCCAGACGTCTTCGCTTTGCTTCTGAGTCCATGCCACGATCCGGGGACGAAAAGTCGCGCCCTCTGCGTAAAGGCACTGACTCCGCGGGAATATACACATCGCTACGAGGCCTTGCCGGTCCTCTGTTGAACGGTGGGCTCGGAGGCTGGTCGCGGGCACCCGAGGCGGGTGCTTCCCAGGTGTCCCAGTTACGTTTGGTCTTCAATTGGGAGTCGGTATCGCGCAGAGGAGATCTGTGCCCTATAATGACAAAGACGGGAACAAGGATTGTTAAGACCGGAAGGGACAGGGTATAGGGAAGAGCGAGAAAAACAAGGATCCCGAGTAACGCGTCCAGAGATCGAGCAGAGGAGAATGTCGGTGGAATGGGGGTGGTACAGGGATCAACTCCCGAGGCTTCTCGAGACGACCGCAATGTAGGCATCCTCCACCTCGGGAGGAATACAGACGCCGAATGCGAGGGATGGGAGGGTATGATGCGGATAACGTACTGTGAGCAGCGGAGGACCATTCCCTGGAATCGCTAGGACGGTCGTTCTGATCTTGGACGAGTGGAAAGGGACGGGAAGGCGAGACGTCAGTGTAGGAGTGTCGACCACGTTGTACGCGACCATCAGGACTCGGACTTCTGGCTCCTTCCACGGCGGTATTATTGGAAGCACGTGTCCGTCCTCGTTCTCTCTCTGGAGGTGGTGTAAGCCTAGACTGTGGAGCATCCCTCCAAGTTCCGCGAGCTCCTGGTGAGGGAGAACGCGAGTGCACTCTACGGACATAGTCTGAGCGATCCCCATCACGGCGCGGTGTCAAAGATCTGGCGCGTCGATCACCTGCGACAGCAGGAGAGGACTTTCGAGCACGAGAGCGGGGCACGCCGTGCTCCTCTGTAGGGACAGCAGCCGACGCCGACTCTCCAGGACGATAATGCCGATCATCAAAAGTCATAGACTCAGCAGCAGGAGACGAGCGACGTCTGCCCTTCCTTCCGCGACCAGAAGAATTTCTGTCAGTCGGAGGTGGACGCGAGCTGAATTCAGGTCCGTTTGCAGGAGGGGATCGTGCAGATACCGGTCCTCTATCTTTCGATGGAGACATCCTACCACTGCTAGTAGCGGTCGGGCGGGTCCAAGTAGACTCCTGGGTTTTGATGTTGTAGTAGTAAAACTTGCCGGTATCTTCTCCTCTAGGTTTTCTAGCTTCCCAGTCTGGGGGGAGGTCGTCAGCGAGGTCGACTGAGTTGCCTGAGTCCTCCTTAGAAAGGCCGTTCGGGCGCCTCTCCCTGTGCACCATCGGGCCCGCAAGAGTGCTCATCTGTGGCGGTGCGGAACGACCGTACTCAGAAGAGATAAGAACAGGTTTGGGGGGTAGGGCGTGCTTCAGTTGGCTGAGGGACGATGATTGAGAGCGTCGAGACTGCTGAGGCGACTCCGAAACGCGGCTGTACTGGGCATCGTGCCTACCGTCGTACGAAGGTGTTTCTGGCAAAGACTGCTGTGGAGTCAGTGCAGAAGGGACGGGATCTGCGTCCTGCGCAGAATGCGACTGATACGCAGCGAGCTCTTGGTTGTCGTCTTCGTCGCCACCGAGGGATACTGCGTCTTCTGCATCCTCGCGTCCGTCACCCTGAAAATGACCAGTCTGCTGCTCATCCTCCTCGTTTCCCCAGTCCAGAACCTCCGTGTCGTCCTCCATGCGTCGGCGCCGTCGTGGTTATTGTCGTCGGAGAGGTGTAAGGCGGTGTCGAAGCGGGATGGGAGGAAGGAACAAAGAAAGGCGCACCGACGCCCCTGCCCGTAGTCTCGCTCAGATCACGCTTTTCGATCTCCGTCACCTCGGCCCACGCGGCAAATTGAATCTCCGTCCCACACGCTCATGATCTGGCGTCGGTCCCAGACGCCCGACACACTCGACCCCGCCATCCAGCACACCCTCGCGCTCGTCGCCACCGACGTTGACCAACTCAATCAAGCTGTTTTCCCGTCGCTCCTTATCCCAACGGCCACGTATACGCGCCGACATGTCCGTCTTACCTCTGGCCTCCCCCTCGCCTCTCCGCACGAGCGGTTTCGACATTCCTAATCAACGGCCAACCTCAGTCTCGAATCGGGTTCCTGTTATCTTTAGACGGTTACTTCGGTTTCATCAAATGGTGGGAGACGAGCTGTACTCTACGGGAGGATACCTGGTTGATGTGTATGGTGGCAGGACTTTGAATTGGCCGCATGGCAGCTCACGTATCTATGCCTGGCTCCCAAGAGAGTGTGAGTGCTATGGTTCTGTGCAATAGGCAGTGTCTGACGTGGGCTGTTCGTGTCAGATATCGCAATGTATACTTTCACAAACGTATGTATTCGTGTTATGTCCTACTGAGGCTGGGGTTCTGAAAGAGAGCGGTCAGAAACGAAGAATACGTGGGCGAGGGATGATCCAGCTATTCTTATCCTCCTGAGTGGTGAGTTGTTCTTTACTTGGCGATGTGTACCTCGCTGAGACGTCATCCCATTCAGCATGTCTTGTGGGTAAGTCTTCGCTGATATGGCTGCTAGTTGTCTCGCTGAGGACATGCTTGTGCAGTATCCGCTATCGCCTGGTCGGTAGTATATTCCTACTCAGTTTGGCAGGCACTACAGCTTGCCCTTCTCATGATCTTCCGAGATTACCTTCTGGTTGGCGTTGTGGTTGCAACAATACTTTGGTGCGCATTTTGTGCTGATGTCGTGGAAGCTCGCTCACGTCTTAGCAGGGCGTTCTCAAACCGCGTTCTGGTGTCCCCTCCATCACATTCCACACCAGCAGACTCTGCAGTGGAATGGGCCTACGCGTTCGACGTGCACACGAACGCGTTCTTTCCGCTATACCTCACGTTGTATCTTGCACAGCTGTTTTTGGTGCCAGTCGTCCTGAAAGCAAATTGGATATGCCTCTTCGTTTCCAATACCCTCTACCTAGCCGCGTGCGTCTCCCCTCCGTGTCCAGTGTCCAGAGACTGACGTCCCGCACAGGTTTTCACAGTACATATACGGTCTGTATTTGGGCCTCAACGGTATGCGTTCCTTGTCGTATATGATTGTACCGGTTGACTCATTGCCTCTTCAGCACTGCCGTTCCTCGTGCGATCCGAATTGCTGCTGGCGCCATTGCTGCCCTTGTTTATCGGATATGTGATTTCGCTGCTTGGGTTCAACGTAGCCAAGCACGTCCTTCCTCTATACTTTGGATCATGATCCGTAGAGTAGAATACAAGATGTTGTGCATTCTGTTACGGCAGAGAGAGAGTGCCTTACCAACGCACCGGGTCCGCTGAGCAGGAGTCTGGCACGCGACCAGCGCGAGAATTGAGGCTCCGCTGGAGACGCCGACTTGCCCTCCAGCCTGATCGTGTCGAGGCCGTGGGCTGCAGCTGTCCTCCGACCTCCTCCTCACCACGACGCCCGACGCCCGACATCCCGCCACACATCCCCCGAGTCCGCCATGAGTGGGACCCAAGCGCAAATACAGAAGGCGATAGGCCAGATCCAGGACAAGACCGCCATCCCCACGATCGATTTCACCCAGCACCAGCTCGAGAATGGCTTCCTGATCAGCACGCAGGAACGGGTGGTCAAGGAGGTATGTTTTTGGTGATTCTGTGAAGAGCATAATACTGTATTGAACGCTATCATGTGGCGCGTCATCAGGTGCAAGCACCGGCCATGTCCACCCCCACCGACGAGCAGTTCTGGTCCAAGGAGGATCCCACAAAACCCGACATTGCGTTCTTGAAGAACCACTTTTATCGGGAAGGGCGTCTGACGCACGAACAAGCCACGCATATCCTCACCAAGGGTACGGAGTTGTTGAAGCAGGAGCCCAACTTGCTGCATGTCGATGCCCCCGTCACAGGTGCGTCGGCTGTTTCTATTCGCTTAGTGCCTCGTTGCTGAGATTCCTTCCTTGTCATCGTCTGCAGTGTGTGGCGATATTCACGGCCAATATGTGCGTTTTCTGCTCGCTCATATGTGTCTATTACCGAGCAGTTTGTCACTGTCGTCTCTAGTACGACCTCATGAAACTTTTTGAAATCGGCGGGAGCCCCGCCACAACGCGATACCTTTTCCTCGGAGACTATGTTGACCGTGGGTACTTCAGCATTGAGGTATGTGAGATCCCTATACGCTCTCCTTGTACTTATTGTTATCGCCACGGCGGCTATGCCCAAATCCAGTGCGTCCTCTACTTGTGGAGTCTCAAGATCTGGTACCCCGACACCCTGTTCCTCCTCCGTGGTAACCACGAATGCCGGCATTTGACGGACTACTTCACGTTCAAGCTTGAATGTACGTCGTTCCGTTATTTCGCTCATGATCACGAGTATGACGATGCACACAGGCAAGCGCAAGTACTCTGAAGAAATCTACGAAGTCTGTATGCAGTCGTTCTGTGCACTACCTCTGGCGGCCATCATGAACAAACAATTCTTCTGTATCCACGGTGGTCTCTCACCTGAGTTGCATACACTGGACGACATCCGGAATGTGAGTCGTGCGCTGGGCGTGCTTGAAATGTACGGCTAAACACATTTTCAGATTGATCGCTTCAGGGAACCTCCTACCAACGGCCTGATGTGCGATATTCTGTGGTCTGATCCAGTGGAGGATTTCGGTCAAGAGAAGACCTCGGAGAGCTTCGTACATAACCACGTCCGTGGCTGCTCGTACTTCTTCACGTGAGTGCTTCTCAACCCCTGCATATATCATGGAAAGAGCTGACGTTGTGCATAGATACCAAGCAGCGTGTCAGTTCCTCGAGCGCAACAAGCTGCTTTCAATTATCCGTGCCCACGAGGCTCAAGACGCAGGGTGAGTAAACGATACCTTGCGCGCAATTTATGTGATGCTGACACTACTTGGTAGATACCGGATGTACCGCAAGACGCGGACCACTGGCTTCCCTTCCGTCATGACCCTTTTCTCCGCACCCAATTACCTCGATGTTTACAACAACAAGGCGGCTATTCTCAAGTACGAGAGTAACGTCCTCAATATCCGACAGTTCAACTCCACCCCTCATCCCTACTGGCTACCAAACTTCATGGATGCCTTCACATGGAGTCTTCCGTTCGTAGGCGAGAAGAGTAGGTGATCTGGCTTTCTGCAATCGGGCATACGGCTAATGTTTATATTACAGTCTCCGATATGTTGCTAGCCATGCTAGGTGTATGCACGAAGGAGGAATTGGAGGAGAGCTCGGAAGAGGAGATCTTGACGTCACCTACCACCGCTGCAGACGAAGCTGCCGAGCGCAGAAAGGTTATCAAGAACAAGATCCTCGCCGTCGGTCGGATGTCCAGGGTCTTCGCTCTGCTGCGGTACGTCATGATCTGCGATTGTATGCTAGCATGAGATTGACGCGGATTTTAGTGAGGAGTCTGAGAAGGTCTCCGAGCTTAAGAGCATTTCGGGATCTGCACGCTTGCCGTACGGTACCTTGGCATTGGGTGCTGAAGGTATCAAGGACGCCATCACCGGCTTCGACGACGCGTAAGTAGACTGGGTTGATGTCGGTGATACACCATTCGCTTACTGGTGCTATACTTATACAGCCGCAAGTCTGATATCGAGAACGAACGACTTCCCCCGGACCTTTACGACGCAGCCTCAGAGGAGGGTAAAGCAATACTCTCCTCTGGACCCGGCACACCTGAAGGAACCGCCGCTGTTCCCCCACCCGCTCAAATCGTTACTCAAAACCTCGAGCAAGCCCTCGCCAACGGTACTGCGTCTCCTGGCAGCATCGGTTCGGCGCCTGGCACCCCCACCTCTCCCACTTCCCCCAACTCCATTTCCCCCACACCCTTCCGCCGCGGTCACGGCCGTCAAGCGAGCTTGGGAACCACCATGACGAGCCCGAGTACGAGACGACGAAGCTTGGAGAGCACGATGTCGCTCATCAAGGAGGTGTACGACGACAAGCAGAGTACGCCGGATTTGGTGAAGCTCGCTGAGCAAGTCGCGGACCAGAGCACGGGTAAAGGCCCAGGCGGCGGTACTCCGGAGAAGGAGTAGTGGTGGCGTTTCGGGTTGAGTTTGTTGGTGGTTTGAGCTTATGCGGACCAGGATAGAACTGTTCAGTGGCATATATCGGATTGCAGTCTCTATATTCCCCCCTCTTTTTTTCTTGTACTTCATTGAGTCGTCGTAATGCCTGCATGCAGTTTCCAGGCTTGGTTGTGTGACTAAGCTGCGCTGGCCACTACTCAACCCTCAACTTATGCGTGTTTTCTCCTCTGCGATGAACGTCGTTTCTTTAGCTGCTATCCTCGCTTTCAAGTACAGGACTATATGTCTATTCTTCTCCCTGGCTCAACCCGCAACACCTGTACAGTACGGAAATCGATGTACCATAGTCATTCAGAGAAATGAGAAACTAACAACTTCGATCAACCGAGACGTTCTTTGATCATGCAAACGAGAACACCAAGATAGAAAAGAATGACGCTCTTCACCCAAGCCTTCAACGTCACCACAAGCCCCGGCGGCTGACCAGGCTGCAACGCCTGCAATCCCGCGTTCTTCTTCTCGGTACGCCGAACCACCAGGCTCAGTGGACTATCGAGTTCCGCGCTCGACCCGTCATCCTCATACTCGTCCTCTATCTCCTCGATCACTGCGTCGACGACTTGACGGATGGTGACGTGAGCGCGCCAGGGATGTGCGCGTAGGCTTTGGAGAGCGTTGTCGACGTCGAGGTTGTCGAGCTCCGCGCGCAGTTCGTCGACGTACTCGCGGACGTTGCAGAGGAAGCAGAAGGCAGCGATGAAGTCGCGTTGGGTGGCGATGAAGTAGGTCTTGTGGTGGTAGATATGGATCTGCAGAAAGGTTATAGTCGTGATTAGGCAATTTCGTACGTGAAGAAAGACAGACAACTCACGACACCGTTGATCCAAGATGCCGAGAGGACTCTCAAAGCACCATCGTGCTGGTACAGACCAAATAGCGGACGAGTCTGGAGACCCAGCGCACGATGTTGGCTTTGAGCAGTGACCAGATCCAGTACGAGCTGGTTCAGATGCACAGAAACCAGCTCTCCACGGCGTCGGAACTCCATGGGTAACGCAATGACTGAGCGAAACGAGCCGGTGTCTTCCCATGACGCTTCCTCCAGAACGTCCTTCGGCGAAGATCTGTCCGACTTGGCCTGTTGGATGAGAGTGCATGAAAGTTGTGGACATTGTATGACCATGAGGCGATCAGCTTGAGAATGGAGGACTGAAGAATGTTCCGATTGGCGGAGTCGAAACGTGTGTCCGATCCTGTACGGACGACTTCATCAGATAGGATCGTACAAATAAAAAGGGAAAAAAGACATACTTGTACTCCGTGTAGTGCACATCGTCAAACACAAGCTGCAGAAGCGCGTCTACGCTCTGCATGGTGGCGTTGTCGCACTCTCCGCTCTCCCAATGGTAGCGGATGTCGGTGAAGACACTGAAGAGGAGAGGAAGTCGGCTCATCATGCGATTGGTATCGACTTTCGTCAACTCCGGTCCTCCTTGATCTTTGTACCAATTCTGCAGCTCCCTGACGAAGTTCATGAATTTTTCCGAATGGCGTGTGGCATCCTAGTGAATGTCAAGTTTGGGCAGCCGACGTCGAGAGCTCGTAAAGATGCTTACCAGCTTGAATCCGGAGAGCTCCTTCGGTAGAGAGATGGTGGACAGTTTCTCAAACTCGTTCGTGATGTCCTGAGGAGGAACCCAGTTGGGACCGAATTGGACGACGCTTGCTTCAGCTTTCCATACACTGAATTCTTGCGACGCGGCGAGCCTTTGAAGCGAGAGAGGTCCGTCAGTACACATGTACAGCTCACGCTCGAAGTCCAGACGTACCTTGAGTCCGAAGGCTGGGTATCCATGACGACGTCCTGAGTGTGGCGCAAGGATAGTCATATTCTGTTGAGGTCTTGTCCTTCAACGGCTCAATCGCGGTGGGCTGGCTAGAGGCGGCCACCGTTGCGATCCAGTCCGATCATAAGAGCTCTGAGCAATCGCCTGGATAACCTTCCTTTGGCAGCTGGAAGTATTGCAGACATTACGCAAGAGTAGAACGCTGAATCGTTCCGCAGGATGACTACGACATCGATTCAAGGCTGAGCTGGAATACATGAGTGAGCGAGGAGTGTTACTGCATGAGAGGCGACATGACTGTAGTGAGTACATACCGTCATAGCCATGACCTTTTTGCTGTCCGCTCCTCTCGTGTCCGTTGCTGGTTTCCGACCGTAAGATGGCCCACGGAGAATAAGAATGCATCGCGTCGAGGTCAAAATGAAAATGAAACTTGTCAGGCGGCCTCCAGTCGGCCTCCTCCTCAGCGCCGTCCATGGCCGTCGGGATGCCCGCATTGGGAAGCGCGTAGCCATTCTTGCCAACATCCTCGACGGCCTCCACCCATCTTAAATTCTATCCACCACTCGTCATGCATTGCTCCTGATCTCGCATTCTACCTTCCAACTTGGACGACGAACCCCACTAACATTTGGGTATAAATGTGCTTGTGAACATCTCCTGCAAGGCCATCGCCCATTCTCCGTTCTTGCACTCGTAGCCGCCCCGTGCTCCCGAAGTTTTCACGTTTCTCCTCAGCAAACGTACCAAACAACTCGGAGTTCTGTCTGTAGAAAGTCGGGTTGAAGGACGACTTGCTACGTCGTGCCATTCTATTTAGGTAAGTCGAGTCATGCCTCGGCATAGGCTGTTCCTGGGCCATTCTCTAATTTATTAATGGATGTCGTCTCAGTGTCCAGCTGGATTTCGTCCCCTCCTCCTTCCTGGAAATTTCTTGACCATGTCCGACGTTGACCTGACACCACCGACTTCCCCCTCTCCGTCGTCCGGGCTTTCGTCGAGGTCATCATCAGTCTCCTCGATACATACCCCGCCAAATTTGCACCAGAATAGCATCGACCCCGCAGCGAAGTGGCTGGTCCAAAAATATGGAGGGACGAGCGTTGGAAAGTTTGCGAAGAAGATAGCAGAGGACATCATACCGTAAGTCTTTCCGCACCTGCCCTCTTGTTTGTCGTCGTGCTGGCACATTTCTGCGGATGCTCGACATACGGGGCTGGTCTGAGCATGCTCACAATTGCGTCTTGTTGCAGAAATTACCTGGACCAACATAAAGTTGCCATCGTGTGTTCAGCGCGGTCAGGCTCGACAAAAGCCCTCGGCACTACCAATCTTCTGCTACAAGCGGCATCAGAAGCTCTCAGAGCGTCGCGGTCGTCATCGAAGAGTGTCTCAGCGACACCAGGCAATGCCACACCGAATGGGCCCAATCTCTTTTCTCCCTCCGGCAGTCCACGACCGCGTAGCAAGTCGTCCCCTCGCTCCGACTCTGGTATCATGTCTATGACTGCTTCATCTTCATCTGCTTCTGCAGACAAGCCTAACTTCAACGCGACCGTCGACGTACTTCGGTCCGAACACTTGGCCGCTGCAAGAACATCCATTTCAGATCCAGATATCCTGCGAGAGCTTGAGGAGGAGATTGAACGTGATGTGGATTCGTTACGATCGTTCTTGTTCGCAGCTCAGGCATGTCGTGCTCTAGTTTCTCAATGGATCCTGTATTTATGGTCGCTTGACAGATCATCGACGAAATATCTCCGAGGTCCAAGGATTCAATCGTTGGCTACGGCGAGCGGCTCTCCTGCAAGATCATGGCCGCTATTCTTCGTGATAGAGTAAGTCGTTGTGTATCACTGGTACCTCAAGTCTCTTGACCTCTTCCTCGCAGGGGATCGATGCCGAATATGTGTCCTTGGAGAACATCGTTCCTGTGACCGAGGAGCTGGATAGCACTGATGCTGAGACGTTAGGGCAAGAGTTCTACGATCGCGTTGCAGTAGCTGTAGGCGAGCGCATCCGCCAATGCGGCTCACGCGTTCCAGTCGTGACAGGTGCGGCAGTGTTTCACGTTCTCAAGCATCCAAGACTAAACTAATCCTCCATTGTTTTAGGTTTCTTCGGACCCGTGCCAGGCTCCCTTTTGCGTCAGATTGGTCGAGGTTATACCGACCTGCTATCCGCCCTGTTAGCAGTTGGCCTGAGCGCGTCTGAACTTCAGATCTGGAAGGAGGTCGACGGCATCTTTACCGCTGACCCTCGTAAAGTGCCTACCGCCAGGCTGATCCCTATCATTAGCCCCGAAGAGGCCGCGGAACTGACGTACTATGGGAGCGAAGTCGTTCACCCCTTCACCATGGAACAAGTGAGCGAGCTCTACTCCGTTTGACAATTTGGCGCTAAACATTCACGTGTAGGTCATCCGGAGGAAGATTCCTATCCGCATCAAGAATGTCGAAAACCCTCAGGGCGGTGGTACGGTCATCCATCCAGACCCGGATGTCGACTCTGCGCCGTTAGAGGTGGCGGAAGACGATGAGCCTGAGCCTGTAAGCTCTCTGATTTACGGCGGTGCCTTCAGGCCCGCTAACGGCCCACATGAACAGCCAAAGCTCCCCACAGCCGTGACGATCAAGGAAAACATCGTCGTCCTGAACGTGAGCAGCAATCGCAAGAGCGTCTCTCACGGTTTCTTGGCGGGTATCTTTGGGGTTCTTGATCGGTTTGGCGTCGTCGTGGACCTCATCAGCACGAGTGAGGTGCATGTCAGTATGGCAATCGAGGAGGGCGTCCAAAGGAAGATCCTTGACAAAGTCGTGCGGGAGTTGCGCAAAAGCGGAACAGTGAGTGCCCATTCATGACATTCCGCCCTCGGTTCAACCAATCTGGCCGCGTTCAGGTCTCCACGCACAATAACATGGCCATCCTTTCGCTTGTGGGTAAACAAATGCGCCATTTGGTGGGCATCGCCGGGCGCATGTTCACAACGCTCGGAAACGGGAATGTGAACATCGAGATGATCTCGCAAGGAGCCAATGAGATCAACATCTCGTGCGTCATCGACGGGAGGGACGCCGTCAAAGCCCTCAATCTCATCCACCAAAGTTGCCTGCAAATACGACCGCACAATGTGAAAGGTAGGTATCTTCAACTTTGACTCTGCCTTGGTGTCGATCCTGATTGTGTCTTTCTGTTCTTCAGCAGGTCCGTGGTTGTTTTGAAGTCCTCTCGGTAGGGTTCAAGGTGTAGAACATCTTGACTCGTAGTGCGGTGGTGGAGGTGCAAAAATGGTCAGCGTCGTTCAACCCGGTCGCTCGCCATTATATCATTTTGTTTTAGTAGACATCCAACTGTAGCCTTTGATCTTTCTTTTCCATCTGACTCTCAGACAATCTACATGGCATAGAGCATTCATTGTATAGTAGTATTCCCGTAGATATCCCGGTACCAACTTGGTCGTCCCAGGTCTACCAACTATCCTATTCTCACTGATGAACTTTCGTCAAGATTCAAAACAACAGCGAGAAGAACTCGATAGGTGTAGATTATGCAAGAAAATATCTGCATTGTCCATACATACATGAAGATGAAGCAAATTACTTGTCTGCGTAAGTGGTATCTCCGTCCCACTGCACTTCTGTGTTCTCCTCCAATATCTTCACATCCTCTGCCCTGAATCGATATGCCTGAACAATGCGCAAAACCTCCAGAGGGTGTTTGGCGTCTTGGCGGGTTTCCAGGATGAACTTCAGCCTCCACATGTTCTCCGTTAGATCTTGGCTCATAGGAGAATAACGGGGATTCTTCCTGAACATATGATGGATGAGAGTGAGGGAGCGGAGTTTAGGGAAAAGTAAAGGCATGTCCTCGTCCATTTCTTCTTCTTCATTTTGCCAGTCGTCATCTTGCTCGTCTTCGTCTAGCTCACCGAATTCTAGCTCTTCGTCGTCTTCCTCGCCCTCGTCTTCCGCCAAGATGTTGTCCGAATAGTTCAAGGTGTTCTGGTGCTGCATGAAAATTGCCTCGAAGACGCCATAGGACCGATCCAGGACTAAAGATTCGAGGTTCACCAAATTGACGGAGAGAGCAGTGAGATTCTTTGGGCAGGAGGTATCGCGCTCCCAAGAAAGGAAGGGCAGGAGTCCGCTGTCGTGGATGTTGAGCTCGACGAGATTCTCGTATCTCGCGGTCCGTACGGTCAACTCACGCAGGCTTTCCAAGAAGGTCGGGTCGACCTTGACGAGGGCATCCAGAGCGAGAGCAGCCCTGCGGACCTTATGGTAGGTTGCCCATTGCGAATTCTTCTCCGTTCTATGATAGACAGAGAACTCCATGCCCATTACTCGTCCGAACTCCAGTAGCAGGCCATCCGTGGGTGGCATAGCGCCTATGAGCCCTTGCCCACAAAGCTTGGACGCGTAAGCCGCAAAGAGCTGCTCAAGTCCACGCTGTCCGCGTCCCAGCGAGTCCAGCGAGACTTCTGTCTCAACGAGCATTCCTGGCTCGTCGTAGTGGAAGTTCCAGCGAGTGCGGAAAAAATCCACTGGGATGATGATGTGGTTGAGCAGATTTGCTACTGCGGCTCGGTGATCGATGATGTAGAGGATGCGTAACTGGGACAACGTCACTTGCGGCGCATGGCCGGCCTGTAACTCGTCGAAGGAGTTGGAGAAGAACATGCTTGCGCAGTGCAAGTCTTGTAAAGCGGGAAGGCTTTGCAAGATCGTAAGGAATTCTGGCATGGGGTAGGCAGAGGGGGTACTGTAATTGAACATGATGCACAGGTTCAAGCGTGTGAGGGTCGGCCTGATCATGGATGCTACATCATTGTACACGACGTTCATGATATGAAGCTCGCTGAGATGTGGCAGAGGATGGCGAGCTGAGACCAAAGGTATAGTCGCTTTTGCATATGACGTCACTTCGAGAAAACGAAGATTGGGAATGTTGAGGTCTCCTCGAGGTAAGACACAGTCGTCCGTTGTAAGCAGGTCGAAGATCAGCTCTTCGACACGATGAACATACGGTTCTAACAGAGAATACATAGCAGTACACTCTGATTTGTGCCGGATTGCGGCACCGATTCGAATAGGCAGCGCACCAGATCTTTCGATCATGGCTTGTGTCTGTGCTTGCGGAATGGTATCTCCGACCACGACGTCCCGCCACAAAATGGGTGTCAACGTGACCGAATGCCAATATCGACATACCAGTCCGAGGTTCGTCAGTTCAGTGACGTCCCACAAGACTGAGGCTCCAGGCCTCTTTGTTGGCACGAAGAAGAAGATTTGCGCCAGTACTTCTGGTACAAGAGTGGCTAGCGGAGACACGGATCCGTGAGACGCAAGAGCGGTCTGTCGCTTGGCTTCTTCATCCTGATGTATAGCAGAAGTTTGAGCGGATACGAGTGGCATGTTGCACTACCAATCCCGCTGTCGGCGAGCTCCACCTGGGTCGGTGCGACCTTCGACTCGAGTACTGAAGTACTGAAGTACTGTAGCTTCTGGTTGATATCTGCTGTAGTGCAAGATCAGATACCTGATGCGTTTTTACAGCTGCCAAAGAGAGCTTAAGCCTTACGCGATGCAGTGATTCAAGAAGGTCCAAACCTCCAAGGTGGGGTGAGGTGGGGTGAGGTGAGGTTGAGAGGAAGACCAACGCAGCCGAACGCAAGTAACCGCGAGGCCCAAAGTTTTTAAGACTTTGCCGAGCGAGCGCCTGCGAGCGCTCCTCAGTGGATAGGCGCCCTGCTGAATCGTGCACTGTGCAGCTCGCGATCCTCCTCCTCTTTACGCCTCACGTTCCATGTAGTACTTACATAGTATAATGTCCATTGACAACGAATAAACGTGACAAACTCCACGGCTACATATATCCGTATCATACTGACCGTCTGCTCAGACTGTACTCAAATTATGGCTCATAACTATCGATCTCACACATTTCTAAATTGCAGACGCTAAATTTCCACTCTCCAATCATGAGACGAGAGCAAGACGAGAGACACTTGGGCAACTGAATTTGTGGGTTCGCTGCCATGGCGCGAAGCGATGGGTCTGCGTGACCTCTCCCGCCGGTGCCGGTCAACCAATCATATGCACGACATTGACCCGTCCCCAGGCATGCATCCTCGAACCAATGCCATGCGAAGAAAGCCTTGAGGAAAGTCTGATCAACGTGAACACCACGAGGATAAGGTCTGGAGAAGGTGAAATCCAAGTCAAACCTGACATGAGCGTTCCGTCTCGAAAGAAGCAGCGGCGATTCCAAGGAGATAAGTTATACAGACGCAGGAAGACCATTCGCAATCTTTCGAAGTGTCTGGGCTCGTACCTGGAATCCGATCCTAGTAAGTAACAGTGTAAAAGACGCTGCAGCTGCATAGCGCTGCATACTGCCCCAGATTGCGCAGCACGGACGCATAGGCGAGCGCCACAAAGGCGTAGGAAACTCAATCGCCTGAGAAAGGTACCAACATAACCTCGGAAAAGAGATCCTAAACAGGATGGACGGCCACTGACGCAGACCTGTGCCTGACGCTTGAACCTGGAGATTCGAGCTGGATTGCAGTGCTGCTCGGCCACGCTTCGGGCCTATCCAGAGGGGGGAGCGGTAAGTGATAGCGAATTTTCGCCAAAAGAGCAAGCACTTACAGCTCAAACTGATAGACAATTGTTTCGTCAGTGGAATACGGCCACTTGTGGCAATGTTTACTGGCGAATCCAAATGCAAAGTTGTCCTGAGTGCAAGTGAGATGACCAGCGGAGTACGAGGGTGGTCGTGCCTGTTCCGAGGTGATTCCCGGTAGTACGACTGTCGTAGGCTGGCGACGGATGAGAACGTATGATTGGGACACAACGCTTGCTGCTGGAGCAATGTGGTTCGTGCAGTGGATACACATGCTCGTCAGATATGTGCGTTCGGGCTGAGAACGCATCAAATCTTGGCACCCGAGTCTGGTGTACAAGTCCTAGGGGTTCGGAGGAGGATGGGTACAAGACGACCTGCTGTATCACCGGAGCGAGCTCCGCAACGTCCAATCCACCGTTGACGAAAGAGGAGGCTGGACCCATACCGCGTGCCTCTTGTGGCGGACTTCTTGCAGCTGGGGTCACCACGAGTCTGGCTGATCAGGCACACCAGCTGTCCGAAGGGGGCAAGAAGGGGGGAAGCTTCATTTTGAGTTTGTTATTACAATAGCATCCATCTTCCGGAAAGGCGATGTTCCTGAGAGGCGTGCTCGTGGAGGAGGGAAAGACCTTCCCACAGCGCCGAGGAAAGGGAACGCGTTTACTCAGTTTCACGCGTTCTTGAGCTGCAATCAGTGCATCACGGAGAATGCAGTGTCGGGTTCTACGTGGGGTGTGTTCAGTGTGCTTTTGTTCCAATGACAGAGTGCGAAAAACTCACCAACGAGGCCGATGGCAGAGGAGCGGTGAGGAAGGAGCTCAAGAGGGTCCGGCGGTAATGAGAGGGTCTTTCTGCGCCAAAACCCTCTCTTCACACCTTGATCAGCTCATTTTCGTCAGTGATACCGATCCTCGGAAAGCCAGGCTGCCATAACTGTGGCCATCCAGCGTTGCCGGATTTTTTGTGTTTGGAAAAGGTTGACGAGCTGTGATTAGCCGGAACGATGAAAAAGGGAGACCACCATCAGCTTGACATCTTCCTCCGTTTCGCTCTCCGCGTCCCTCCATATTTCCTCATTTTGCCTATCTGTCCAACGTCAATCCTCCTCGGTCCTCTTCACACCCTTCGACCCTCTCCATCCTAGTCGCTCTCCTCTTTTACCCCCGGGATTGCCTCCAAAACTATTCACCCATTCACCCCGCTCGACCTGAACCGGATACCCATCTGCGCCCGCTCGACAACATCTACGAAGTATCCAAGATGCCGGCTCGAGAACCTCCCGTGCCGGTACGGGAACAGTACAGCTCTGACCCTCTTGACGTCGCTTTGCGACCACCGCTCGACGAGTCCGAGGAGGAGAAAGCTCAAAGACTGGCGGAGGAGGCGGAGGCGCGGCGGATAAGCCAGGAGATTGATGAGACTATCAAGCAAGAGAAGCAGCTGAGGAAGAAAGGCAAGACCGTGCGGCTGTTGTTGCTGGGTCAGAGCGAGTCTGGTGCGTAGCTATTATCCTGTGCGGTGTGCATCCATTGACTTCGTGCAGGCAAATCCACAACTCTGAGACGTGAGTCGCAGCTTGATCGAGAAGATGTCCTCCCCGCGTGGCTAACGTGTGCTGCCCAGAATTTCAGCGGATATATACTCCAAACGCGTTCAGAGAAGAGCGCGTTCTCTGGAGATCGGTCATCCAACTAAACATTGTCCGCTCAATACGCATTATGCTTGACGCAGTTCAAGACGTGCGTCGGCACGAACTACAGGCGGTATCTTCGGACACCGAGTACGACGACTATTCCGATCAGCCAGTCGGGCTTCCGCCGCATCTCCACGCCATCTGCATGCGCCTCCTCCCACTACGACATGTAGAAACCCTGCTCATTGCCAAGTTGGTCCCACCAAATGAAGACGAGGCGACTCATTTGGGCATCAGCGACTCTGGGTACGACCCACATGCGTACAGGAAACAAGAGGTCTTCGTGCGACCGACGACGACGTGGAAGGGCGCCCAGAGGAAACAATCCAATGGGAGTGGGAGGCCGAGCAGCGCGGGCACCACTGGTATCGAGACGCCTGAAGAAAGTCAGGCGGTCCTCCATCAGTGTCGTAACGACATGATTGCCCTCTGGCACGACCGGACAGTGAAAGACATCCTGAAGAAGCGGAAAATACGGTTGGAAGAGTCGCCCGGCTTGTATGTCTGCACCTCTTTGTTTCTACCGTCCAATTCTCACTTCGCCCACAGCTATCTCGACGATCTGGAGCGAGTCACCTCCCTGAGTTACCTCCCATCTGACGGTGGGTATCTTCTGGCTTCTGATTACTTGCCCGACACCTATATTGATATCGCATCTCAGACGATGTGCTTAAGGCGCGTCTGAAGACGGTTGGCGTGTCAGAATACAAGTTCCATATGGAAGCTGGCTCTGAAAGCGGGACCGAGTGGCGGATAATTGATGTCGGGGGTTCAAGATCACAGGTTCGTCTTAAGCTCTCTACTTGCGCCCTTACCACGCACCGTCACATGGTTGTGCACCTTCTGTTCACTGTGCCTTTACGTCCAGAGTGCTCATGCGGCCACCGGGCTCAGTTGTTGGCCCTTGCGTATGGAAGCTGGGCGAGGATGTCATGTGCCATTACATTCAGCTTCATGATTCTTAATGATTACGTTCTGCCTTTGCTAACCAATTACTCCTCTATAGCGCAGTGAGTATCTGCATGCGATTACATTTTGACCGTTTAGTTGAGACGTTTTCATAGTGACCTGGATTCCGTTTTTCGATGACGGTGAGCCTTGATTTCACGCCACAACGCGCCCTCTTCGCTGATTGCAAGGCCCCAGTTGATGGTTAGTTCAAGCAGCTCGCCCGCCCATTCACCACAGCCGCTGATCAGTACCCCAGCTATTATCTTCCTGGCTCCGATATCGGGGTTCGACCAAACTCTCGTCGAAGATAAGAGCGTGAACCGACTGGTTCGTTGTCACTACCCTTTGCATCGTGGAGCGTGTACTCACTATCGTCCGCATGTCTCCCGGCCCCAACATACGCCTAACCGCACCTAACGCGCGCCATCATTCCGCCACTTCTCGTGCACATCACACTCAATAGGAAGATTCCGTCTTGCTTTGGAAAGCGGTATGCTCGAACAAGCTTTTGGCCAAGGTCGATCTCGTGCTTTTCCTCAACAAGTGCGACATCCTGGCATCCAAGCTGCGGTCTGGGGTTCGGCTGTCGAAATACGTACGAAGCTTTGGCGAACGACCGAATGATTCGGAAACGGCGGAGAAATGTAGGTTCTCCTGCTGAGCACGTTGTGTCCCACCTGCTGATGTGACTTGAACAGACTTCAGAAGTAAGTTCAATGCTATCCACCGCGAACACTCTCCCATACCGCGTAAATTCTATGGATTTTGTACCTCCGTGACCGTAAGAGTCCAATAGCTTTCACGGTGAAAAGCCTCGACTCACCTTATCCACAGGACACAACCACTACCATGGGTATACTTGCAAGTGGTATGTACCCATTCATAGCGGGCTTGTACGGTGATCTGACGGTCTTCACAGTGCGAGACATGGTTGTGCGTGAACACCTTAGGCAATCGAGACTGTTATGATCTCAGCTGCCTGTCTGACGAACCCAACGCCAATCTACGACCTCAATGTGCCATAACGATCTGTAACCTTCATCTTCGCCAACGATCCCTCTTGAATCTCCACAGCTGTATCATCTACATCTTCATGTTTATGGTTCTACTCTAGGCCCACCACAACGCTCCTTGTTTTCGGTATTTATCCCATTCATTCTCGCTCTATTCTCCTCCACAATACCCCCTCTCGGTTTACATGCTTCTTCATTGTTTGTTTTATCCCACTTTTGCTTGTCGTCATGCCCCTACCTTCCCTCGCTCTCGATCACGTCCACAATCTTCCTTCCTACCGGGTTCCTTCACTCAACTTGCTTTCTGACCTCGCACTGTACTTGGATATGTTCTCTCTATTTCCCACTCGTCATCATTTCAATTCAATCTCATCCGTGTGTCAAAGGTCAAAGCGGGTTCGCTGGAATGCGTTCTTCAGGGATATCTTGTGGATATCAATATTATGACACAAGGATGTACTACTAGCTAGGCCCGCAGCGTGGTGATCGCGTAGAGGGGGTGCGGCGTACCGCATCCCGACGTGAGTGTCAGGGCCCGCCCCGACGCGCGCACAATGACCGACGCACAATGGAGCGGCTCCTGTGAGGTAAAAGGCTCCGGTCGCGACGCTGTTGACTCCATGGCGGCGGTGCTGGTGAGGTAAAGATAACGCGTTGCAGCCAATCAGAGCGCAGACATCACGAGTGCTTGGACACGTGCCTGGCGCGTATCGGCGCTAGCGCATTTAGCACGTGCACCCGACGCGTCGGGCGTCCCGAAAAGGGAACACCGCATGGTCACGGGGCTGTGCCGCGGGGATGCCGGCGTCGCGGACAATGGCCACGGCAACTTCCGGGGCACACGGTCGGCGGTATATAAGGGGGCGCGACGCGTCTGAATGCGCCGTTGCCCCTCGTCCCGCCCTTTGATGCTCTCGTTTCTCCCATTCGACGGAGGATTTTCAATGTCATTTCCCTTCCCCTCAGACTACTCAAATCCTGCAAGTCCTACGTTCCAATGGGACCTTGAAGATCCAACCGGTCAAGCAAGTGCCAGTATTTCGCCAGAGGTCCTGCAGCAACAGTCGCCCCATCATTTGCAAGATCTGTCCCTACAACCGCAACAACCACCTCAAGAACAACCATATCAACAACCACAAGCATCTTTATCGTCCGTTGCATCTGTTTATCAAGCTCCGCCAACCATCCAAATCCAAGAACGCGTTCCACCCAGTCAATTCCGGTTTGATAACCTTGATGTGTCCCATTTCCAGCAGCAGGCGCAGGCGCAGGAAATCCAGCCACGGTCTTCCACGCGGTCTTCGTCGCGGAAGCCGTCGTCTTTGCGCGTTGCTGTTGATCAGTCGCGTCCGAGCACTGCTTCATCATCGCTGGGCCCCAGTCGCGTCCCACATGGGTCTCGACAGCATGCGCAGACATCACACCCATATCGGCGTGCATCAGATGGGGCGGGCCCTTCTACTTCTGCTGGGGGCGCGAGAACGCAGACTGGTTCTCGTCGTGTTCGGGACGGCGAGAGCGGCGGTGAGCAGCCTCGTCATGACATTCATGAGCGACAGTCGCGGTTGGGTGTTGGCTCAGACAGTGCCCTTGTTGGCCTGATGAGACCTATGGTTGGATCAGGGGAAGGAACGCCTGTTGTGGCGTGTCCTGCGATGCATTCGTGGAGATTTCAGTCGACTCCGTCACATCAGCCGACGCAGGCTGCTGCTGCTGCTCAGCAGCATGGGGTGAGCGGTGCTTCGACCAGTGCTCCTGGTGTCGATGCCGCGACCAGGTGCGCTTCTTGTTCTTCTCCAGATGCCCGCGACCAGGGTCTTCATATTTCTTTTCCTTTTTTTCTTCTGTCTGCGCTCAGTCCGGAGGCCACGTCACCGCTTCCGATACCAACGCCTGGCTCCGCCCACACACCAGCCGCGTCGACACATACGCCTCAAATGCCCACAGCGGACGACTTTGCAATCCCGAGCGTGCCCCAAGCTTCCAGAACGAGTTCGATGCCCCCGCCACCCCTTCAACAATACCTCCCAGAACCCGTCAAGCGTTACAACATCCGCACCGACATCCACTTCGACCCAGCAGCCAAGACTTTGACGGCAATGTTTGAGCTTCCTGGCATCAAGAAGTCCGATGTGAACATCGACATTCGCAATTGTCCCTACAGTGGTGTGCGTCAAGTCATGATCTACGGCCGAAGCTATCCTCTGCTCCCTCAAACCGGTTTCGTCGTCGCGGAAAGGAAGTTCGGCGAGTACAAACGAATGCTCGTTGTTCCTCTCCACACTCAGGTGCGTCTCACTGGCCCTGTTTTCTGTTGTCGTCGAATAACGGCGTTCAACAGCTTGAGGACGTCGAAATCGATATGCACGACGGTATCCTCGTGTTGCGTGTCCATACCGGCGCGCCCGAATACCAATCGTCTGAATACCACGCCACCCCAACACCAGCTCCTCAGCAAGAAGTCCCTACCTTATAGGACCGTCCCCAAAATCTTCACATCCGCATCGACTGTTTCGATCCTGCATTTTTTCTCCTCGCAACTTCCGTTTTGCAATTGTGTGTGCTCCAATCCCCAACGTTCGCCTCCCATCATGCCGTGCTCGCTGCAACTCTTTTCTTGATATTTATCGCCCTCCTCGTCTGCTCCAATCTCCTCCCGATCTGTTTCATACTCGCATTGCCAGTGACCGAACGCATACTTTACAGCGCATATCATTACGACCTTTCTTGCTCGCAAAACCACAACTCCCCGATCCGCTTGTAGATATACCTCATCTTGTCTCGGTGCTCGGACACTCTGCCTGCCAACAACTATAGTAGCTTAGGACCATCTTGCATTTTATTCGTCGTCGTCGATTGTATACCGTATGTACATACCTTGCCTTGCAACTGCTTTCGCTTTCTTGGAATCCAAAGAATTGTAGACTGCTATAGCTACCGCGTAATGAACTGTGCATTCCAGCTTACGAGGTGCGATCAGTGCGAAGAGAGCTTCTAAAGTAAGCGAGAGTCCTCATCTGTCCATCCCTCTTGTTCCCATCCTTTATGCTACTCTGTTCATGAGAGCTGTAACCCCTTCTATGGTCTCTGAACGTCATCGTGTTCCTATCCCGATACAAATCAGCCGCACTACTCCGAAATACTATGAAGGACGCCCCGGATCTACCTCCATCCCCATCTCACATGCTCCCACCACCTACCACAACCCACTGCAAGACGAGGCGAATCTACCGGTCACCAGAGCCCATGACAGCTTGAACTTCTGACTTGCATCATGTTCATTGCGTATACACAGTTGGTCGCTAAGATCGTGTCTCAGCGATCCCCACGCACGGAAGCTACATATAGACCCAAGCCGGCCTCCGCGTCTTCTCTCAGGACACAGTTCAGCACTCCTCTTTCCTTCAAGTGAACGATCATCAAGAACTTGCCCGTCCAACATCGTCTTTCGGCTGCATCTGTCGGAGAGAGCTTTGAGAGGAGCTTCAAGAATATACAGTCACGGAGAGTCGTAGGATTTCGTAGAAGTGTCCCGTACGTCCCCGCCTTATAACAAATCTTCCCCATTCGTACCGCTCAACATGAACGCACAACCCTTGCTCTCTCACTTTCAGGATGGCCTTCGTCGAATCACTCCTCCCTCTCGACTTCAAGTCGCTGGTCTACGTAGCCGTCGCGCTCGTTGTACTCAGTCACGTCATACCCTACCTGACCGACCCACACGCCATTCGCGCGTACCCTGGACCATTCCTCGCCAGGTTCACAGACCTATGGCTCGGACGCGTTGTTGCGCTGGGCCATCGTTCGGAGGTGGTGCATGAAATGCACGCAAAGCATGGTGAGTCTCTCTTTCCGTAGAGCGCTCGTTGCGTTACTGGCAGGATCAGTGGGAGGGGTCACAAGAGCAATCAGCTGGATGCCTTGTTGCAAGGTCCGCTGTTGGTTCTGGCACGCGTTTACTTTGGAATGGACCTGCACTGCGCTACTGCGCTATACTTTCAGCGGTCATCTACACATTTGACGCGTCGCTGACTTTCCATCTTGCCAGGCAAATTCGTCCGCATCGCACCAAACCATCTCTCCATCGCGGACCCCGACGCGCTGCAAATCGTCTACGCGCACGGAAACGGCTCTCTCAAGTCAAACTTCTACGACGCCTTCGTCTCTATCCAGCGGGGTCTCTTCAACACGCGGTCCAGGTCCGAGCACGCGCGCAAGCGGAAGATCGTATCCCACATATTCTCGCAGAAGAGCGTACTGGAATTCGAGCCGCATGTCCGGGAATACGTCACGCAGCTGTTTAGGCATTGGGATAGGATGTGCGAGGATGGTGCGAAGGGGTTGAAAGGAGATGACGGCGAAGGTGGATGGAGAGGCAAAGAAGGGCGCGTATGGTTCGACTGTCTGCCATGGTACAACTACCTTGCATTTGACATCATTGGTGAGTGATCTATCATTCATACGACCCGAGAGGATTCTGAGCTTGTTCTCACAGGCGACCTCGCGTTCGGTTCACCGTTCGGCATGCTTCAGACTTGCAAGGACGCTGCTGCAGTTGCCGTGTCCCACAACGACGCCATGGCTGCGTACGGCGGTGAAGGCAAACTGGAGGTGGAATACCTTCCCGCAGTCGAAGTGATCAACAACCGTGGCACATACTCTGCTTCGATGGGTGTTCTCGCGCCTTGGATGCGTCCTATTGCCAAGAAGTTCCCGTGGTTTAGCAAAGGCGACAAGGCTGTGAAGGCGTTGGCTGGTATCGCCATTGCGGCCGTTGCGCAGAGGTTGCAGACACCGACGGACAGGAGGGATCTGCTTGGCAAGCTGCAGGACGGAAAGGACGATGAAGGAAAGCCTATGGGACGCGAAGAGCTCACAGCTGAGGCTTTGACGGAGCTCATCGCCGGATCAGATACTACCTCCAAGTACGTCCTGGTTGTAGCTTTCATCTCAACGCATCCTGACAAAATTCCATAGCTCGTCCTGTGCCATCACTTATTACCTCGCTCTCAATCCCCAAGCGCAAGCGAATCTCCAGAAAGAGCTCGACGACGCGTTAGGCAACGAAGACGACCCGGTCACATCTTTCCAGTCTACGAAAACCCTCCCTTACCTCGAAGCTGTCATCAACGAGTCTCTACGCCTGCACTCTACCTCCGGTATCGGCCTACCCAGACTGGTCCCCGAAGGCGGGTTGACGGTCTGCGGAAAGACGTTCCCAGAAGGAACGGTGTTGAGCGTGCCGACGTATACGATCCACCGTGACAAATCCGTGTGGGGTGAGGATGTGGACGCGTTCAGGCCAGAGAGGTGGTTCGAGCAGGACAAGAATGATATTCAGAGGACGTTCAATCCGTTCTCGTTCGGTCCCAGGTATGTTTCTGTACCTGTACCACGGGTTGGTTGGTATGCTGATCAGCTTCCTTGCTTGACCTCCAGGAGCTGCGTAGGGCGGAACCTTGCGAGCATGGAATTGCTCATCATCATTGCCTCTATCTTCCGTCGGTATGAGTTCGTTCTGGAGCACCCAAATCAATCTGTAAGCCAATTATGACTTGAGGTCTCTGATCAAATGACTCACGTCGGTTCATAGCTCGAGACGATGGAAGGCTTCCTCCGGAAACCTGTTGAATGCCATGTTGGGATGAAGAGACGAGCACAGTGAATTGGACTATACAGCACACTTGTCATTCTAGTGGATTCTACCATGTAGCTTCGCTCACACATTCTATGGCAAATACCTGTTGTAGCCTTTGCAATCCCTGGGCCCGTGTCTATCATCGACTCAGTAGTTGAACAGGTTAAATGCTGTCTTCCTGCCTTGTTGTTTAGCTGGCCAGGGTTTTCCTATCCCTAGCTTTCAACCGATATTTTTTGCCTCTTGGTGTTCGTCGCAGACTTGTCGTGAGGACTGATTTCGATCCTGAAGAGACCTTGTCGTGTGCAATTCGGCAAAGGAGCATTCGTAGAAACGGCGCTTTTTACCCAAGGCGTCGGCGAGGACGCCGAGGGGCCTTTGTTGCTGTTGTCATCTCCTCTCATCCTCTTCACCTGTGCTTGGCAATGTTCAACCACCTCGCCACTCTCAACGACATACTCAACGTCTTTTAACGATAGGACGATGCCGATTTAATTTTCAACAGCAACACGTGACAAGGAGCGCACAATCACAATGATACCTCTTCCATGCCTGTCTTCTGGTTCTTCTCCGAACGCTCGTTGTACACACGCGACCCTAGTACATCAAACCATGGTTGCGTCTTTTTCTCTGTCCCCTCTCTTGCTTGAGGATTTTGCAAGATGTCGAGCCGAACTGAACTGAGGCCATTCGAATGTGAGTAGCCTTCATGTTGTTGTCGGGTGGAGAGACATTGACCCAAGAACGTCGACGCCGTCGTGGATGTTACCAGATGAAATTCCTTCCGCAGCCCAGAAAATCGTGGATTCATGGGGAACTAGGTTATAGGCAGTTGCTATCGTAGTGCGTCACTTATATCTCTCTGACCAGAGCCTCAGACTGATTGTACATCCCGGTATGCAGACAGCGCTGTTGGCGCAAATCGAAGCTGGTCTGCTGGGGCAAATGGACAAAGTCGACCCCGAGACGGCCATAGACGTTACCGCCCGTTTCTTTGGCTACTCCGGCCTCATTCTCAACCTTGGAGCGACACTGTCCTCTGTTCTTCTTCTCCTGATCATCAGTTCAGTCCCCACCCATGCACGACGACTATACCTGGCTTGCAAACATGGATACCCTCGCAAGTTTCACAACTACGCCAGGCTACCCACAGAACCTCCCGAACCAAAGCCGGAGGACATAAATGCAAACCCTTACGCATACCTCGATACCAGCAGATACGACGACGATCCTGAAGCAGCTGTTCGAATTTTCAACCGTGAGCTGGTGAATGGGAGGGCCGAGGATAAGATCCTGGATGCGTTTGGTGTCGCCCGGAGTTGGGGATTCATGCGTTGGCACAGTGTCTTCTGCTTCCTGAGCGGATGCGTGTGTACTTTCGCGCATGTCACTCTCCTGCTTTGGATGAACGAGGCGACGGTCACGGCTGCGATCCTCATGCCTGTCGTTGCTGTCGGTTTCTTCCCGCAGATACTCATCTATATCTTTGCGATGGACCCCCAGGGCTGCAGATACTGCGAGGAAGAGAAGTGCGTACCCCCTCACGCGACCTGTTGTTGTGCTATGCTGACTGCTCCATGTTAGACCCAAAGCCACGCCGATGCGTAGTCTATGGAATTTGGGATGGCTGAGAACAGGGTGGAGGGACTAGAGGCGATGTTGACCCATACGATACCGTAAGCACTTGTACTGTTTGTCTACGTTCAGCTGAATTGATTGTGACCTAGAATTCATCGAAATGACATTATACATGTACAATCTTCATGACTTCTAATGACATCCTGCGTTTTCTTCACCCTAGGACCAGCGGGAGCTCGAAAGCACAACGCTCCGCGATGCTGCTGCGACGCATTACGCAGAAGCCTTTGAGCGTCGGTGTAAGACGTCTTCGAATTGACGAATTCCAACCAGCTATTCTGCACCGATAGGAATTTGGTGCGATAATGCACATCTATGTGCGTGCCTGTTTTGTCGGTGTACGGATCAGTACAT
The DNA here is from genome assembly GCA_004332605.1 of Steccherinum ochraceum. NCBI lineage: Eukaryota > Fungi > Basidiomycota > Agaricomycetes > Polyporales > Steccherinaceae > Steccherinum > Steccherinum ochraceum. The sequence continues at coordinate 37,757 of RWJN01000068.1, forward strand.
ATTGACATGTACATAGTGTTCTTCGATACAAGTACCTAGTTCGTGAGTGCGCCACTCCTCAGCACATGTGAGTGTTGGTCGTGTCACTCTCAACAGGCTCATTTTGTAGGGACACTTCTCACTCTGCTAACAGTATTTGCAAGAGCCTCAATGCGAAAATTGTGGCCTGAGGCCGCAACGTTACTTTCCATGTCAATGGGGGTATCGTTCGCACAAAGCGGCGTATGCAAGGCGTCTCCGTCTTACAACTTTCACTGGAGACTGGCTTTGGTCGACCATGAATGATCTCGATCGACACGCTTTCCCTACTGAAGTTTACCATAGCAACCACATGGTGAAAAGCACCAACTCAAGTTGGTGAATAGGTCGCGTCATTCCAGCGCTTGTCGTCAACGGAATGCGTTCAAAAAGCTGCTCGGAGCTCGTTTTTCTCTTTCATCTCTTCCCCCATCATCTCTTCATTCGGCCGCAGTACTCGCCGCGGCATACATCGGTGAGCTTGTCCACCTCGATTCCCCTAGACTTCCCTCTCACATACAACGCAGTACTGTGCTGTTATTACCAGTGGCGTGCTCAACGTCACGCGAGGTCCCGGTTTGTGGTACGTGGCTGGCAAATTGTGCGGATCAGGCTCGACTAATCCCTCTGCACTTGTGTCCCTAGTCGAGATGCTCACCTACTCAGACAATGATGATTCGGTTATGGACGAGTCCAATGACGTCGCGATATCCGCTTGGACCTCGGATACTGCATCTCCCCTCGCTACGCCGGTACCCGAGCTCCTCGTTCACATACTCCTCTTCATCATCAATGGTGGCGCTCACTACAAGAAGTGGAAGCATGTCGTCCGGTATGCCAGTGTCTGTCGATATTGGCGTGAGGTCGTCCTCCGCGCACCCATGCTTTGGCGCAACCTGGGCATCGAGAACGGGACCTCCCACCAACGTCTCCGGATGTTCTTGGAACGGACGCAGAGGACTTCGCTTAACCTGGAGATCCATTTTCGCGATGATCTCGAGGCTCCTGTTGATTTGGACCTAGTCTACCCGGAGATGAAGCGCGTCCAACACCTACGGGCCGTTGTGTACTCTGGCTTCGAGTACGACCTTCCGGATACCAAGTTCGACATGCCCATGCTACAGACTCTGGAGATCGAATCCGTTGCTCGAGTCGCGCCCATCCTCGTCTCTTCGCAACACTCCCTACCGAGTCTCAAAAGCTTGGTCATGCGAGACGTACCATTGACCGAGATCGTCCCCTTTTTCCGCCCTAGTATCACGAACTTCCAGATGCTTCTTGAGCCTCCGTCTGGTGATATGCGAGCCACCACGATAGATATCCTTCACAGCCTACAGTCTTTACCACGGCTGGAGCGTCTCCAGCTGAGCTACTGCTTCACGGATGGAGCTGTGGTCCCCGACGAGATGTTGCCGAGCGTCACCTTGCCCGATCTCAAAGCCCTTGATCTCGACGACGATGCGCAATTCGTTGCGGAAATTCTGGGCCACCTCGTCATTCCATTTGCCGCATTGCTCGGCTCTTCGGAACTCAAGGACAATGATACAACCGGGCTGCGTTGTACAGGGGACATACACGGTTTGCGGAGGGTCCTTGCGGCCCTTAGCTCCAAACTCTTGGGAGAACGCATCATAGGACAAGTTGCCACTGACGGCATGGGCAAGGTTTCCATCACAGTTCAAGAAATGGGGGCAAGCGAGATACACGTCGATGGTGTGCGCCTCCTCTCGCACGCTCTTTGGCCAGGGCACGGACTTGGAAAAACGGCTGGTCCATTCCTTAGCCTCATCATCACATCCCTCTCCGCAAAGCTCTTCCCTCGACTGGCCGAGCTTCGAGTAGTGACCAGCTCTCCGGATAACCAGATACCTGCCGACGTGCTCACAGGCCTGTCCTATCTCGAAGCTCTTACGGTCTCCAGCAAATCGGGATGGGACCGTTTGGTGGTCAACGCTCACGATGTGACCCGTGCTCGAAGCGGGGACGGTTGGCATGAAGACGCTCGACCCAACTCCTTGCCGTTCCCTCGACTTCGCAGGATATGTTTGGTTTCACCGCGCTTGAGGTCGCGCTCCTCGAGGTCCTCGCCTCGGACTATGAACATGGAGAACGACTTCGACCTCATCTGGTTGCTCAAGAGGATGCTGCAAATGCGCATGGAGGCCGAATTCCCTCTGTCAGAGCTGACACTGGTCCGCCCTCATGACTTGTTGGATAGCGACATGGCGGTCTTGGGACAGTTCACGCAGGTGAAGCTGGCATACTCAATTTAGGCGCAAGAGGTTGAACGGCTCAAATCTCTGGTGAGTTTCCATCGTTGCGTGTCAAACATGACTTTCACTCATGTTCATCATAGTAGCTACATACCGAGCAAACAAGTGGTAGTGTATTCCTTCCTATGCAACGAATCATCCATTTCTACCTTAGATCCTATCAACAACAATTGCTCCTAGTCCCGTCAGTCGCGATGCACAACTTCCGTCATCCGTTTATTCCTCTCTCTCTCATCCTCCTCGAACGCCCGCATCCAATCCCGTATTTCCTTGTCTATTTCGTGTAGCTTACTTTCCTTCCACATGAGAAACTGATTCGCCCTTGTCCCTTCTTTCGCCACCGCATTCCTGCGCAACTCCTGGCATATCTGCTCGAACCTTCTCCCTCGAGCAGATTGACTCCCTTCGAACCGAGACTGCCTCGTTAGCTGTGCGGTTGTGAAAGCACGTTGAAAGTCTTGCTCTCTACGGACCAGTGTCAGATCTATGAGGTCGAAGGCGCTCTGGAAGTCCGCTGTATGACGCCGCCAAGCTGCGTTGAACCCGTGCTCGAAAGCAACTTGCTGCTCTCTGAATACCTGCTGGGCATGCATATCAGCGACGGCGATTTGCTGATTCAATCTGTGAAGCTGTGTCTTGAACAGGACATCGCGCTGAGCTTGCCCCTGCGCAAAGCGAGAAGAGTGCTTGTTGAAGAGCTTGGAATGGCGCAGACCATTGCCCGAAGGATGTCCGGAAGTTGCATGAGGTCGAGTGGGAGAGACAACCGGTAGCTCTTTGCTGAACGCAATTCTTTGCAGCAGCACGTTCGCACCCTGTCAGCCGCAGAATTATCAGCACCAAAATGTATACGAATTAAAAGACCATTTACTCACAAACGGATCGCCTGATGCGGGGCGAGGTTGGCTTGGAGTGCACGAGCGTTGCCTGAATCTGTAATCGCCGCGGCCGTGGCGACGAGGACTCCGACTGTACCTGCGGTCTCGACTGAAGCTGCGGCTGCGGCTGCGGCTGCGACGACTGCGACTGCGACTACGGCTGCGGCTGCACAAAATGGTCACCGGCTGAGCTGGCGATGGTACAGTCTGTACAGGCGGTAGGTCTTGAAGACTACCTGGAGCTTCGTTCGGAGCAGGAATTGGGTGATTGACTTGAGTCTCGCGAACGAAAATATCGAACCTCTCCCAAAGGTCCGTCCGTCTTTGGGTGACGGTCCGACGCATAGCAACCAAGAGGCCGTCGATTTCACTGTAGCAGCGAGATGCATGCTCCCCCTGCGCGATTTCCAAGGAACCGCTTTGGGCCCTGGCGAACGCTATCATGTCGTCAAAGGCGAGCTGCCTCCGGGATTCTGCATTCGAGGAAAGCATGTCTCGACGTGATTCGGCCGCAGTGTCCTGCTGTTCGCGTGAGACGCAAATCGCCTTATACTGGTCGATCATCCCCGTGAACTGCAGGTCGAAGTACCCGATGAGGTCTTCGAATCCTGTCCGTCGTTTGTTGCCAGCGGCTTGGATACACTCCACCACGTGAGCTGCGAAGTCACTTTGCATCTTCTGATCTTCGAGAAATGTATGCTGCCTGAGCTCCTCGCATTCCTGGAACGTCTTGTTGATGACTCGAGAGGGGTCAGGTATATTGTTGTAGGGAAGGGAATTCGGAGATCCAGGGAACGAGACCTTCTCGTCGTCGACGTGCATCTGTGGAACATATGGCGAGGGTGGCGGAAGGGTCTGTGCTGGGCTGTACCGCGTCCTTCCTCGATCGAGTCTGCACAGCTCCTCGACAGAGAAGACCGCACGCGCTTGATGTCCATAGGTTGGAGCCACTGGAGGTGGGGGTACAACAATGACAGGTGGTGGGACAACGATCGGAGGTTGTTGAATAAGAACAGGAGAACGCGTTCGAGACCGAGATACATGAAGTACAGTCGGAGGGGTCCCAATTTGTGGAGAGGAAGCCTGCCATGTGTCCGGTACAGGCATTGAAAACTGCTTCTGTAATTACTCGCTATCAGCTAATGAGCATTTACAGATGGCATGAAGCGCACCGATAACGTCTTGGTCCGCTTTTCTCTTTCAAGCTGTCTCTCAGCGAAACTGCTCTCCACGTCTCGCACCAAGTGCTTAAAAAGTCCACGAATTTGATGAGCCAGCTGTTCGCAGTCCTTCTGCCTCTGAGACCGCCCGTCCTCGAAAAGATTATGCTGCCATGCCACGATCTTCAGAAACTCCTCCCTCCGTAACTCCTGGGTCTCTTGGATTATTCTTGAATGATCGGCATTCGCATCGTCGAATAACTTCTGGCAGCTTTCATCACGGAGGCGAAAGGCTTTATCGTGCTTGTCAAGCATCTGCAGGAATTGCGCGACGCGTCGATCCTGACTGCTAGTGAATGTCTTCATAGCCTCCGAGAAGAGTCTGTGGACGGCCTCGTGTCGCCCATCTTCAGTCTTCGTCCACGAATTCGAAGCGAGCGAGAAGTTGTACTGTTGCAGACTACGGTCCTTCTCGTAGACTTCGTTCCTGTTGTCTTCGGCTTCCCAAAACCGCCTCTCCACTTCCCTGGGGGACGGCTGATTTCTCTCCTTCCGCCACAGGTCGGTCCAGGTCCACCGCATCCTGAGAGTAACATGAACCCGGTGAGATACCTGCAGAGTTGGACCAACTCACATCAACGTATGGTACCAGCTCAAGACCAAGAGAAGAGCGAAGGTGTCATGGAATATGTACCGACGACCGCTCGCAAGTTCACAGGCTCATTGTTGCGCAGCCACCCCGGCGTCCACGAAAACAACGACCAGAATGGACTTGATAGTTTGTTGGTTTACTGGCCATCCTGTTCAGGGCGTAGCATGCCGACATCGTCAGAGATGGATCATGGAGGTTTCGGCGGGGGGAAGTCATGGTAGTGCGAGTCTGCAGAGCACTGAGCAGAGGGACTCAGGATATACGCCATCCTGATATGGGATTTGGGTCGCACGGGTACCGTCGCCTTTCTCCTTCAGCATGAACAACACCTTGAAACCCTTTATCGTAACTCTCAAGGAGGATTTTCGCGGTGGAAGTCTTCCTGGAATACCGTTGAGCGGTGTAGATCGTGACGGTGTCAAGTTGGACGGATTGGACCGCTAGAACTCAATAGCGGAGGGGATGAAAGACAGGTGCGCCGTATCGTCGACTCTTCACCAGCACAACGTCTGACAAATGTTCAGGTGAATAGATAACTGTACAGTAGCTACAAAGCCAATGCGTATCTTTGTGGTTGCTCCTCTGTCTGCAGTGAGACTACCACCTCAACGGGAACACATTGAACATCGAGAGCAAATTACGTGGCACCGACGTGGAGCGACTCCCCTTCATTCCGACGGCAGCACGATGTCTGTGAACACGAAATATACTTCGGCGCAAGATCTCCTCAATACATTAAGGTGAAGCTGTGCCTAAAGCGAAGTGCGTCAGTTCAAGATCGCGAAATTCTTCGGCACGTCGCAGCGCCCTATGAAGCTACACGAAGACGATGGACGCGATTCTCGTACTCAAAGCACTACGTCCTCCTCACAGCCTGCAGTACCTTGCACCGAGGCTCGAACTTCCCTAGCTCGACCCGCAACTCGTTGCGTTTGGCATCGGTGGATTGAGTTGTTCTACATGCAAAGGAGTGAGTTTCGAAGGTCTTCAAGAATCGATGCAGATGTTGACATACCCTTTGTAACAACGTAGATCCCGAAGTGGGCCACTTGTTGTACGTGGTTGAGGAAGCAGCGCAATAAAGCACGAGAGGTATGCTCTCCGCCACTTTACGTAATTGTCCCCACATTGAAGTATTGGCGACTTGTGCAGGTTCAATTTGAAGACCACCGTAGGTATAGGATGCGCGACGTACACAATCTTTGGACTCAATGGAGGTCGATGTATACATTGGTACACGGCGCAGCAGAGAGATACCGATTCCTTCACGCGAGGACGGATTCACGCGACTGGTGACCGGAGCGTGAACTCTTCCAGCTTTTGGGCAAAACCACCTATCAGGTGATGTTTGATCTTTCGTCCTGTCAACTGTCGCGCTAACGTACACCCATTTCTGCCCCTTCCACGTAGGTATGGACCGTTGAAAGCTTTCGCTACATGGTAGGGCTACGTACCCGACATATCGTGAGGGAACGTTAAATATCGGAACATGCTGTCAGGATGCCCATGAATGTTAGGAAGGCTAATTGAGACAGATTTGCTACTCACCTATGATGTGGACAGTCGATTGAGCCGACAGTAATATCTTCCACACCACGTACGAGAGCTAAGTCTGCGATTACCGACCGATGGAGAAACGGCGAAGATAGCGGGGGCGCAAGGTAGTGAAGACAACACGCACGAAGAACGGACCAATCCGGTGTCAAGAGCAATGTTGTCGTACCTAGTGCCTGGTGCCAACGAAAAAATTGCAAGCCGGGTGGCAGCTTCCTGGAGGAAAATCGAATGAAGAGATCCTGTGAAACCTTGGACGACGTGAGTGGAGTGCGCTGCATATCTCGAGCAACGGAATTCTCACGCTGCGCTTTACTCGATGAGTAGGAGGAAACGACGAAAGCAAGAGAGGTGAGGCCCAAGCTTTGGCCTCGAGCAAGCGCTTGCACCGCCGAAGGAGGGCCCGGGCAGTGTCGTCGCTGTGGCGCAATGCATCTGTGAAGAGCACTGTCTAAATGAACAGGAACTCGCGGCGCTGAGCTTCCAGAAGCTCGCTGCTAGTCTACTGGAATGATTCGCCTACGAGCGTGAAAAAGCTGGTCGGTCAATCACTTTGCCCAACACAAGCAGTTGCGCTTTGGGTTCAATGCACCAGCAAAAGCGGTCGGCCGGAGGCTTTTCCGCCCTTGAGACTAGCAGGGTACTGGCCCAAGCTCAAGATCGTCCACTCCGTGCGCTTTAAAGCGAGGGAGCAAGCAAATCTCGTCGACCCGCCAGTACAATCAACGCAAAGTCAAGAACTCCGTCCTCCCCACTTCCCAACGTCCGCCCCCATCAGATCCCCTCTCCTGCCCGTTCTGGCAAGAGAGCAGGTGGCATCTAAGACAAACCAGGGTTTCACACGGTCTGGACCTGGTCGACGGACGAAAGCAAGAGTCATCGTCAAGACGCGGCCGCAACATCCTCGTGTCCGTTTCGGCGCTTCCGCTCACGTGCCGGTCTCCGTCCTTGCTTCTGGCCACCTCTCCTTCCCTCTCTCTCTCTTCTGCGCCATCCGCCCAGCTCGTCTTCCTCCTTCCTCGACACTTTTCAGCTGCGTTCACCGTTCATCTAAAGCGCAGCTTGTCATCTCTCACTTAAAGACTGCGATTTCCTTCACGATCATGGCTGCAAGACCAGATCCCCTCGTCCCCAATGGCCATGGCCGTGGTTATCCCCCGCCTCAGCCTCAGCCTCCCTTCCCTACATCTTATCCCCAACCTCCTCAATCTTATTTCCAACCTCCTCAACCTCCTTCCGCTCCACCACGCGAGCCAGCAATCGTGTCAAATGGCCATAGCCGTGGTCATCCCCTTCCCCATCCCCAAGCCCAGCCTCAGGCCTCTCACCCCTACCCACCACCCGCTCACCTCCACCCTCAGTCCCATCAGCCTCCTCCCGCTCTCCCACTCGAACCAGCAATCGTAATAGCGTCTTTGCCCGCCCACAAAGGGACGCGGTGTGTGAGCTGCAGACTCCATCAAGCCCGCCTCCGGCAATTTATCGTCCATATGGGACTTCGTTTCGTCTTTGTAAGTCCAGCATCGTATACACAACACGCCAGTCGACTAATCCGCCTTCTCTGTGACTCTAGTTATACACGATAATGATCCAACAAGGCGCCTTCCAGCACGCAGACGGGCGAGTTTCAACTAAAGAGGAGGAAGCCATTAGGGCTGTTTGGGATTGCTGTGGGGTACGTTATGATCTTCTTGTGCTTTGGAACAAGCTACTAATCAAACTCTTTAGAAACTGGACGAGATCCGGACAATATTCCGGAGCGCATACCCGGGCCAGCGGCTCAACTGCTTCGTCTTAATTGCCGCGAACGACTGCGCGACCGTACCCACTCGGACCCAATACAAGTTCAACATTCACCCCGCCCAACTTAACTGGCTGTATATTAGGAACGTTCTACTCGTGGTGTGTCTGATTTACTTCTCGTTCACGCGCATCGCACTGAAATATCTTTTCTCGCAGAAACAAATGAATTTGTACGCGGTAGGAGGGAACGCGGAGGTTTTCCAGGGACTGAGAAGTTGGAACGTACGTTCCCCGTTGTCTTTGCTTGCCGTCGTTGACTAAATTCATCTTGTACTGCTTCTTAGACCAACTACGCCACATCGCCGGACGGCGCGAACGGCACTGTTCATGCATACTACTTCAACGGGCAGTTATCGCGCCGGCCCCGTCTCATCCGCCGCCAAAATGCAACTACGTCGAACACTCAGGGCAGAGTCGGACCCGCTCAACCGGCACCCGCACCGACGACAGCGTCAAAGCCGCCGCCCAAGGCGAGGAAGCGTAAAGCCACTGCAAAGACCGATGCGGAGCCACAGGACGCACAAGAACCTCCTGCGAAGCGGAAGAGGGCCCCGCGGAAACCCAAGGCGACTGCTGACGCTGCTCTGGCTCCTCCCGTCGCTTCTTCGTCTCGGACTGCACCCCCACCACCGCCTCCGACACGAATGGACGGGGCGGAGTTCGCAATGGGCATGGGCATGCAGTCGTCCTTTACGTTCACGTCTACGCCTATGCCACATTATCCACCCGCAGAGACGGCGACTCCCCCGCTCCCTCAGACTACCCTTAACTTCGCAGACCAACACGACCAAAGTCACTCGCAGCTCGACGCACCCACCAACTCCGACTGGGCGGTACAAGCCGCACTCGACACCATGCACTTCCAGGCAGCCTCCACCGCTAGCAGAAGCTCTAGCACCTTCACTTCGCCGCCGCCGCCGCCCTACAATGAGCCGTCCCCGCTCGCTCAGGATGCGGGTTTGCCGCCGCAGGCTTTTACGCTGAACCAAAGGGTTCAGGATGGTCAGAGCATGGGGCAGTCCGTCGCCGGCCCTTCTAAGGTGGTTTCTACCCACACTGGGGTTGAAGAGGGACAAGATACGTTCGACTCAGATTCTGTCCTCAGTGGAGCGTACGCTGCGGATCAAGCTCAAGTTGCTGGTAACTTTCCGGGCCCATCTAATCACAGCGGAGGGTACCCCAGTCAAATTGTTGGAAGCTCGGCCACTATGTATCCTCCATCCACCGGCAGCCACAACGGAGTGCACGGGAGCCAAGCTGCTGGAAACTCGGCCGCGAACTATCCTCAGGCTCCTGGTCAATACGATCATGATGCGGCACAGTACGGTTTCCGCCGCTCGCACTACAACTATAACTACGCCCAAGGCCCGGCTATGCCTCAGCAAACCCAGTCGATCCATTCCAGTGCCTACCCATCCTATCCCGCTGCGTCCCTCCTAGGCCCTGCCTACGCCTACCAAACGCAAGCACCCCAGCAGAACTATGCTCCACCTCAGGCTCAGGGAACCACCGGCATGCAGCCCTCAGGCTACTGCCACAACCCCGCTCAACCTGGGGCCCCGTTTGGCCCGCAAGCACCACAGCTGGGCACCGACTACCGTAATCAGTGGGCAGGCTCGGCTCCGCGTCGTTGACACGACTGAGTCTTACGATAAATTCATGCCTTGGGCGATTATGGCTATTCTTTGACGTATCGTTTGGATACGCTTAGCGAGTGGGTCTTTTCGACTTATGGGCGATGTTCTCTTTATTTCATTACAGTAATGTTTCGCTCCGATTGTCCCTTTGATCTTGTCTTGTCTTTTCGTTTCGTCGCTCTGCTCCGCTTGTCTCCTCATTTCACTTTTCTTCTCACTTCCCTTCCCTTCCCTTTTCTAAGGATTGTCGCAATCTTTCTGCCACATGCATGTATACCTCAAGCCAAAGCCTCAGAGAGCTCTTTCTTTTTCCTTTCCAAGTCGCTTCGCTGTCCTTCACTTCACTTCAATTTTCTTCGAGACCTCCTCATAATCTTCCTCTCTCATGCATGTATACTGCCTCGGGCCAAAGAGAGCTCGACGTTGGTGTCGTCGTGTAAGATGGGTTGGAAGTTCATATACAGCGTAATGTCAAGCTGTATCGGTAGGAGCATACGACTTGTATGTAATCTTATTTGTAATGTACTTATCACCTCCATGAATTGTGCATATGTCTACTGTATCATAGGCGCAAGTAGAGCTCTCGTAGCTATGTGGATCGTCTTGTTCGTGTGACCACTCCTTGACGTGCCGTCTTGCATACGTTGAGCGAGTGGGCATTTCACCTTATGGGCAATGCTCTCTTCTTTTGATTACAGTAATCTTTCGTTCTCATTGTCTCTGTGGACCGTTTTCTCTTCTCTTTCTTGCTACTATCATTTGGTATTCGCGTCCCGTCACTTCACTTTTCATTTTATTTCGCTTGTTTTCTTCAGGTAGTTCCTGACTAGTATCTTCATCTCGAATGCACGTACTTATACTGCAGTACTGGGCGAGGATTGTATGAAATGTATACGGCGAAATGGTAAACTATATTTGTTGGGACATTGGTTTGGACAGTAATGTATTACCTCTCTGGATTCGGTGGACCACCATGAATATGAACCCTTGGGTCGCGCCAACGCTATTGCTGACAGGCCGACTGGTGTGACGGTGGATACAAGGAGGCCAAGTGGCTGGATGATCCCTAGGTGATCACGGTGAACGCGGACCTTACTGTCAATGTTTGAACATGTTCAAGTTGATTTCGCGTCGTCCGAAGTGAGACACTCGAAGTTCGACCGCTTTGGGCCACTGGATCTCTGCTGCCGGTAAGTACCATGTCCAGAATGTTCGACCATGCACAATACACCGTGACCGCGAAAAGGTTGAAAGTGTTAGAAGGGATGCTGAATCAATAACGACGAGGACATACAACGTGACTGCTACCTTAACCCCGCTCCACATTCAGTTTGAAGATAGACTTCAGCAGACCCCACATCCTCTCACGTTCCTCCAGATCGCTAATCGAGAAGGACCGGACGCAGGCTGAGCAGAGAGCCGTATGTTCGGCCCACTCAAAGCTCCTCAAAGGGGTCTGCAGATATTCCTCAAATAACTCGTCCCAGGCTTCCTCTTTGAGAACCTTGATGGTCGACTCGCAGGATGCAGAGGATCGGCATGTGGGGGGAAAGTGATATCGGCTCATATAGAAATCGTGTAGCTGCTCTCGACCAGATAGGCATCTCCGCAAATCGGCGAAAGAGAGAATGGTCAGGTCCTCATAGTCTGGTCCAGTGTGCTCTGGATCCACAACAAGTCGCTTGATCGAGAGTTGGGAGCATGCCAGAAAGGCCGCGGGAAGTAAACCATGCAGGTCGAACTTGCGAGCGAGGTTGACAGCAATGATATCACCTCTCTCCTGACTCCAACGCGATTCATCTGAAGGATTGGACTGTGTGACCCATGCGTCGTAGTCCTTCAAAGTCTCCGGGTAGCGCTGCGCCAATTTCTTCATGGCTTCGTCTCGCAGAAGATCCAACTGATATTTCGTGCCAAGACGCAGCCACGCAGATATAACGGCAGGACGCTTCAGCTTCGTATCAAAGGTGTTCAGCAGACTGAATATGACAAAGCGTCAGAAACACTGCAAAACTTCCAGTCAGCAAACAAGATTCAAGTGGCACACCTGTCTCCGTCGTACAACACTGCAAGCATTTCTTCAATGTCCTCCGCCGCATCCGACAGCTCCACCTTCGGACATCCCTCGTAGATATCCGCATCCTCGGGTTGAGGAATTGCGAACATGTCTTGAAAAATAGCAGACTTGCGCCCGAGAACGCCTTGGTGAAGGCGGAATGCGGTGTTCTGCGCGACCAACACGACGTTGCCGTCCGCGAACCAAAAGTCTTTGGAACGTTCGTAGTTGATGGATGGTTCGTAGGCAATGTCGGAGCGCGACCGTTTTGCGGGGCGTGAGTCGGTCATGTTTTGGATGAAATGGACGGGAGGGAAAGGGTTTGTGAGACTCAGAGGCGAGATATATGCGCCACTGAGCCACTGGCGAATTGCGGGCCGCGGGCCGCGATGGGCCGCTCGCTTTGAGGGCGCCAATATTTTGAATTTCTGCTCCTCCCAGCTGCCTTCATGCAAAGTTTCTTCCTCCGCTGCTCCTCCATGACCTCGACCTTGTCTTCGCAACACGTCATGTTGACTTGCTAGATCTTTTGAGGCTGTCGCTCGCTGCACAAAAATCGTGATAGCTGATCCTACCAAGTGATCTCATCACAGTGACCTTCCGATTCGTAACTGGTAAGTTGCCAAAGATATCTACTAGATGGCTAGCGCTGCATATTGAGTGCTCTACCACACTAGGATCTTTTGGATATACATACTGGAATATAGATCCATTTATTTGGGTCGACAACGATTACCCAGCTGTCTAGCTCACGAGAACGAGCTAGAATTCCGGGAGCCTGGATGGCAGCAGGGATGTCGCCGCTAGTTTCGTTGCCTCCCGAGCTTCTCGTCCAGATATTCTTCTTCGCAATCCAACCCAAAACCCGGCACGGGTACCCAGAAGAGTGGGTGCAGGTTGTACCGCTGATGTGCGTCTGTCGCTATTGGCGTGAGGTCGCCTGTAACGCTTCTGTCCTCTGGTGCACGTTGCGTATCCACGTCAAGACCTCTTCGCAACTCCTGCGCTTACATCTGGATCTATCCCGCAATTTACCCCTCGATGTCTATGTCCGGCTGGAGACAGATTCATGGGATTCAGCTCAAGTCGTCGATGTGGACGAAATGCTATCAGACTTGCACCGCGTGCAACTCCTGCATATCGACGTTGGGTCAGAGCCGGAGGGCCCGAGATCTATAGCTATAGAACACGACATGCCAAACTTGCAGAAGCTGGTCCTGTGGTCCAATTATCTCACTACCCCGCTCCTCCCTTCCGACCAACACCACCTACCTTGCCTTCACACCTTAGAGGCGGAGACGGTCAAATTCTCTGATCTCACTCCGTTCTTACGCCCCACTATCACGAATTTGCACATAGGCGGCGACTCTTACGACTTTCCTGACCTCAGGCCATCTCTCCCCGAACTTCTACTCGCGTTGAGCACCATGCCTTTGTTGGAACGGCTGGTGCTCAATTTCACAGTATGTGACCTCGTCGACTACAACAGCGCCGACCTTCCCTTCGTCACGCTTCCTCGTGTCAGGCATCTCGAGATAATGGACGACTGTCTCCCAGCCGGAGATCTACTCGAACATTTAATCGTTCATCCTTCTTCTTTCCTGGTTGGCAATCGCGACAGTTTGGGCTATCATGGCGCATTTCCGAAGGAGTGGTTGATCAGGGGATACGGGCACTTGTTTGGGTTCGAGAAGATGCTCAGAGTGTTGAGCTCAAAGCTCTTAGGACATGGCATCCTGGGTCCAGCACCTTCACCGCTACTTCGTGACCTGACACTCGCGGTCTGGCGGGATAACTACTCAGAAAGCGTCGTCGAAGCTTTTCACGAAGACGTTGGACGACAGTTTCTTTTCTCGTACCGCCCAGACCCTGGGTACAATCCAAGTACCCATGTGGACTGCGTGCTGCGTTCACTCGATGGTTCAATCCTCCAGCTCGTCACCAAGTTGCATGTTGAAGTGCCGGAGGATGTCAAATCAGAAGAGGGGGACGAGCATCCATTCACAGTGCGCTTGGAAGACATCGCTGAGCGTTTACCCAACATAGAGGAACTCAGGGTGTCCGGGAAATCGACCTGGGATAGAGAGTTTGTTCGGATCCACACTTCCCCCCAGGCAATACCTTTTCCTCGATTACAACACATGGTCCTCAAGAAATCCACCTTCAGGAAAGCCTCTCTTTCCACCCCTGACTACGTAGAAGATCCCGAAGACCTCATATGGACACTCTTGGAGATGCTGAAGGTCCGAAAAGCGGCTGGCATCCCGATCCAGCGACTCACTATCGAAACTTCCCGCCGGCTCCTCGACAGCGATGAAGACGCTTTGCGGCCTTATGTTCGCCGCATCTCTTTCGCTTACATAGCTTCGAGCGATTTCCGTAGAGGAAAGTGAGTTGTCAGTTATCGAGTCCTTCCACACCAGACTGAGAATTCCTTTCAGTGTAGTATGATAGTTCATAGCAACATTCATAATATCCATACCTGTTGACTGCCTACTTCCGTTCCTTCAAGCGATCTTATGACTGCTCGATTTGGGCTGAGAAAAGAGCATAGGCAGAAGACACTCCTTGAGTTGATCCAATGCATATTGCGACGGCCGCTCGGGGTGCTACATGCACAGAAACCCTCGTGTAATTCCTACCAAACGATTTCTACAAGCGATAACTCAAGCTTTTCAGAGGAGTTGTTTCGTCGCCGAATCAGCCGACTCATTCTTTCCTAGCCCTTTCGTTCATCTTCTTCACAGCCTCCTCAAACGACTCCCGCCACGCTTCCACCTTCCACTCCGTCTCCCACAGCTTCTCTTCCTTCCACGCCAAGAATATCCTCGCCCTACTCGCCTCCAATCTCACTGCATCTCTCACCACCACATCCCATTTCCACCGCTGCCGACGCCGACTCTCCCTGTCCTCAAACGTTGCCGCACGCGTCCTCGTTGAGCGGACAAAGTTACGCTCGCATTGGAGGTCTCCATCTTGCAGGGTGTGCTCGGAAGCTGACAGAGAATCTCGGAAAGCGGCCAAGTGTCGCAGCTTGGCGGTGAAAAGAGTGGCGACGAACGCGACTTGCTGAACTTTGAAAGCTTGTGACGCTTGTATGTCTAGAAGGGCAATCTGATGTTTATATTGGTGAAGTTGGGTCTCGAAGAGCGCGCTCCTCTGCTCCTGAGCTCGTTGGAAGAGCGACGTATGCCTGCGGAGCATTTTGGTGAGAGGCACGGAGAGACTCGTCACAGGAGGTCGCGGTACTTGCTGCCCTCGAACGTCCCCAGCATGGGGAGGGGGGACTGGCAGGCTCTTCCCGAATATGTTGCCTTCCACCAAAATCTTCGGACTCTGCAAAACCACGTTATGATCAGACCAAGAAGCAGGACCGCGAACGAAGCTGTTAGACTTACGAACGGGTCGCCAAAAACGGGTGTAGCCAATTCTCCAGCATGCGGGCCGTACGAGCTGCTGTAACGACGCCGCACATCGTGATCGCGTTGAGGGCTGCGATTGCGATTACGAGCGCGATGTGGACTTTGGGCTAACTCGGGAGAGGCAGAGTCGGTCATCATACTAGAGCCAGGAATGGGCCGCGTAGAGTTGTCGTTTTGAGAGGGTGAAATGAGTAGCCCACGTTTGAATAAATCCTCTCTAGAGAATGCTCGTGTCTTCAAGGTATCGACAGCCGCATCCATGGCACGCAAGAAACCGTCCACCTCGTTGTAGCACCACGCAAGATGCGCGTCTTGCGCGGCTTCGAGAACGCTGCACCGCGCTTCAGTGGTAGCGAGCAAGCTGTCGAACGTAATTTGCATTTGCGCCAGCGAGTCAGCGAAAACTGCGTCGCGACGGGACTCGGCGGACTCGTATTCCAGGACGCGAGAACCGGTGGTTTTGGCGTGGTGCTGCGTCATCTTGGTGGCCTCGCCGTCGAAGTATTGAAGGAGTGAATCGAATTGGTTTTGTCGCCTAGTGCTCCCGCCGCAGATGAATGCTTTGACCTCTGATACATAGTCTTCTCGCGCCTTCTCGTCTGCACGGAACACGTTCCACCGCTTCTCTTCTCGATCATTGAACTTCTGGTCCAGAAGCGTAAGACGACCTGTTTTCTTTGTGTATGGTAGAGACGGCGACGAGGCGGGCGGTGAAGCTGTCTCGTCTGTTCCCGAAGAGCCAGGGTTGCTGGACCCGACATTAATCGAGGGGTTGACTGTACCTCGCTCTCGTCCAACATCCTTGTTATATGGGAACGAGTTTCGAAAAGGACAAGTGGGAGAATAGCAATCTCGGAGAGGAGATACACTTGAATCAGGTCCGGGACAAACCATGATAGCGGGCGGGCGGGAAGGAGATTTATGGTGGACAACGACAGCCCCGAGTACAGGCGCCGATTGCGGCTGAATGTCCCTGGCATCTGGCGTAGGTATGGTAAAAGACACACTAGGCTGGATGGGATCAGGAAGTGAATACCACGGGAGCATCGTAGAGACTCACTTGCTCGATACTGACGGTAGTATCTTGTGAAACTTCGTTCGTTCTCTGACTTCGTGCTCTTCTATCGTCCACGAAGACCGGGAATGACGGATCGGCACTACGAGATCGTTCTGACACTACGATGGCAGAGGTTCGACGTGCACGATGAGCGTAGCCGGTATCTGCACTGGGGGCTCGCCGCTTAGAAGCCTCCTAGACAAAGGTCAGGTAAAGCAAAGCTCCATTTATGAACACAGACTCACCCGCTCCGAGCTGCCCCGTTCGCCTATCTCCAAATCCTCTTTTCCTGCTTTTCCAATATCTGACCTGGTTTGAGACCTCTGCAAACGCTCTCTTTCGAGCAACGCGATCTCCTGCTCCCTCATGAGCCTTTCGAACATCCCACGTAGCCGGCCCATCAGCTCTTCGCACTCTCTCCGCCTCTGCACGCGACCATCTTCATACATCTTTTCCAGGCGCTGTAGGATCTCCCTAGCTTCTTCCTTCCGCATCTCATGCGCTTCCCGGAAGACTTCCGTCCTCTTCATGCCAGCCTCGTTAAAAGCCTTCTGCCGCGCTTCGTCCTTCGTGCGAAAAACTTCGTCATGCTCGCGACCCAGATCTCGAAATCGCTTCGTTTGTTGCTCCAGAAGACCAGACAACGTCTCCAACGCGTTCGAGATGAAGTGTCGAAACTGGTCGTTACGCGCGTCTTCGCCTTTCGTCCAAGGTGTCGCGGCGAAGGCAAAAGCGCAAAGTTGCATTCGACGGTCCTGCTCGAAGACTCTGTCCCTGGCATCTTCATCCTCCTGGAATCGTCGTTGAAGGGCTTCGAGAGATGAGGCAGGTTCCTTCGCTTTCCATGGTGACTTGCTCCATTGCACGTGGATCCTGCTCTCGCGGTCACATTGAGTCTGATACCACGCAAAGAACGAGAAAAAAGATCCTCACTTTAGCATACGTGAAAGTTATCGTTCTCTGTCCCTGTTTGTGGCTAACGATCAGCAGCTGAGGCGCGGAAGAAAGAGAGACTAGGTTGCTCACCGACTCATCCAGAATCGGTGAACAACATCAAGGTTCTTGACAGCGTCTCCAGTGTTCTGACGCATGCACGGAATGCTCCAAATCCACCCATGAGAAGAAAAGAGTACGGTGTAAGTTGCAGGAGGAGTACAATATGCAAGTATGCAAGCAGAGAAATCAATGAGATTGAGGCAGGGCCGGTCCCAGCGCTTACTCAATGATCAAACGCGGCCATTCGGGTGTGGCGCTGTGAGTAGCAGATTCCAGAGGTCGCGCTGCCACAGAGGGCTCATTCGTCACCTGCCATCTCATTCCTACTCACCTCCTTGCGCGATGCAGTACACCCAATGGCGGATGCGATGGAACGGATGATAAACCCCGTGTTTGCAATCATTCAAACCGCTACTTGATTGTTTTTACAACGCCTGCCAATCTCTGTCGTGACAGTAGTGAGCTGGAGGTACTAGATCCTTCGATACTTATTTCTCTCAGATCGCTAGCTCAATAGCAACGCTTCTTACTGGGCGGTACTAGTCGCCTTTGGATTCTACCACACAACACCACCACCCGCTAGATAGTCGTCCGGTCTTGGACCTGCGGCAACAAGCGCACTCTGGAGTCCGAGTCCGGGGATGCCATGACCAGTCGTCGGTAGGCGACTTCGGGCCATATCATGGTGCACCGTGCCATCGTGAGTGTTGATACGGTGACCATTTTACTCTTGTAACTCATACTCACTGCCTTGTCTTCCACAGAAAACCTGTGGCAATGAATGCATTGGCCCTCTTATCCACACGTCCTTGAGCTGCGGGCACAAAGGTCTCATTTATCTCATTCTTCAACATCTTCTTCATCCTTCACAATCCAAACACTTCCGTGCCCCCCCCCCCTTGCTGTGAGTGCCATTCTGCTTGACGCTTCAACGCATCCGAGTGACCTTGCGTTTTAGTCCGTTCCATCGCCGCTCAACTTCTTCCTACGCTACCTGCGATTGGCATACCGTTACTCATGTCTTGTTCCGACTCGGTCTCGACTTTGGTCCCAGATTCCGATGAGCTTCTGGATTACGACATCGCTCAACTTCCTCCCGCGCTACCTCCCCCTGGGTTATCGTTCTCTGTGTCTTTCTCAGATTCGGTCTCGACTTTGGTTCCAGAGTTCGATGTGGCTCTGGACCATGGGACGTCCGAAAAGCGCCACCCGCTAGATCATGCAAACGACTCGCCCTATGTAGGCCCGGACGATTCGAAAGCACTGCAGCTCAAGGAGAAGATCGGAGAGCTATTCCTCAGCAAAGATGTTCAAGATCTCGCCGAACCCGGAGATCTCGCTGTCAGCGTGAAGCAGCGGTATCGGATTAAGTCGAGCAAAAGCACTGCTGAAGACTATCCCCCCCTTCTCTATCTCACATGTCACGAAGCTACAGATCAAGAGACCCAGCGACAACTGTCGCGTCACTATCACGGAATTGCTCCCTCTCCTACAATCCATGCGTTCACTCAAACATCTCAAGCTTGATTCAGTTATCGCGAACTTGAAGGAACACCCATCTGCTAGCAAGCGACCCAACAGCATTGAACTGAAGAAGCTCGCGAAACTAGACCTCCGCGACAATCCGTACGCAGTTGCCGAGATTTTGGACAAGTTGAATATCTCTCCGTGGACGCTTTTTGTCCGCTGTTGTGACGTGGACCCTGGAAACAACAGAGTTGGTATATGGGGAGACGTGGGGAAAGATTTTGGCGATTCCGAACAGGCTCTTTTGCGGGTTTTGGGCACGAAGTTCACAGACAAAGATCTTGCAGACACGGTCTTCTCCATCATCCTCCATGAATCGAATGACGGGACCATAGAAATTCACGGAGGCCGACCTGACCACTCTGGTTCGCTCTTTCATATGAGCACTAGACCTCTACCCTCGTACTGGATCCTTGGTCTGATGTCGGAACTGCCGCCTAAGCTCCATTCTGATGTGCCAGTACGCGTGGACGAATCCAAAACGGCGAGACAACTCCTCAGGTGCGCAACAAGATCGCTCTCCCCTGCTCTTTGCGCATGTGTGGTCGATCTGCAAGTCAGTCTTTCTCCGGAAAGTCACTCGGAACGCGCGGTCCCGGTGTTGGAACAAGTCATTGAACTACGAGAGGTAGCTGCTTTGCTCCCTAACGTCATATCTCTGACGGTGGCCGACACGTCGGGGTGGGATATCCCTTTCCTCGCCGCCCATTGGCTCGATACGCCTCAGCATGCGTTGCCATTTCCCAAGCTTTCCTCCCTGTCTTTGCGCTCTGGGTGTTTCTGCGGTCCGCTATGCGTCCCCGTTGAAGGCTCCAACCACACAAGGCTCGATGCAGTGCTCAAGATGTTGGAAATCCGCAAGAACGCTGAAAAGCCACTGCAGAAGCTCTTCTTCCTGGGCGCGGCCGATATACTAGGCACTCCTGATAAGCATACAGGGGTCCCAAGGCAGATGAGTGAGCAATATCCACGGATGAAATTTAGAGTTGTTGGAAACAATGATATGGACGGGGTGAGTCAATGGTCTTGCCGAGTCCTGTGGCGTTCACACTTATAAGTGATCTTTGTAGTATCTGACGAATTGTCGATTTGTACCACTATGGTTGCATAACAGACGACATAAACATCCGTCGCCGCCGTACTCTACTACTAAAAACGGATTTCAGAAGAAGAAAGCAGGTGTAGAGTAGCTGACTGCGTTCGTATGGCAATGTACACTGTACGCTGTATGTATCAACTCATCTTATATAAAAGTTACTTGGCAAATGCGACTCCTCTGGCAAATGCAGTCCATGGATAGGCTATACTGTTGAAATAACGCAAAGCGAGGTCAAGAGTAAAAGGACTGCATTTGGAAATGTCTGTAACAAATAGAGACAAAGGGAAACATTTGCTAGCGGCAAAACGATGAGAGAACGAGCAGAACAATTTACAAGGCTTACGGAACTTACAAATACAGATGTGGCCGAAAAGACCCTCTGCGAAACCTTCAAACCCCCGTCCTACCACCCGGACCGCCATCGGTTTGACCTCCACCGGCATTATTAGTCTGGCCACCGCCACCTCCAGCTCTCTGGCCTGTGCCAATCGTCACGACGTTAACACGACCACCGGCGACAGGTCGCATAGTCTGCTGCGTAGCTTGCCGCGGTGCTTCCTCTCGTAATCGCCTCAAGGCCTCGTCCACAGCCTGCTCTTCCCTCGGTTTGGGGGGACGTTCACGGCGGTGAATCATAAAGTGCGAGCTGCGCTGCTCAAGTCTGGCGTGCGGCTGTGAGTTCGATGTCCCAACTCTAGAGACAGAGAGACTTACGGTTCATCGTTACGTGCTTGAAGACCGTCGTACAAGCCACGAGCGTATAAAGGGTCGATGACTCCGGTGGACCTGCGAAATATCTCGGTACCTTCGTATCGGGAAGAGTCGTCGAGGGAAGCAGACAAGACGGCGGTGGCGGCGAATGCGGTGAGAACGGTGGTCGTGATGAAACGCATGATAATTATTAGTGAGGAAGGCTATAATACCAAACTGTCAGCTCTACCAGCAATCACTGAGTCTCAACAAGAAAACTGACCGGCCTGCACCTGACAGCGATAATGTGAAAGGCGAGAGTGAGCACTGGGCTAGAAATTCAGCGCAAACGGAAGTCGCGTTCATATATAGAGAGTTGGACTCGATCCCAGATGAGATTCGCACCTAGTACCCGCAGAATTTTGAAATCCTTTGCGCAAAGCCATCACGGTGCCTCCGAGTTGCCTCCGTCCTGTCCGAAATCATAAAACTTCGCGTGTTTCCCGCGGGTTTACCTTCACCAGCATCATCCCAAGATGATGACGATGATGATATCACCTTTTGTATGCTACAGAAGGTCTTTGCCACAAAGAAAGCATATTGTTTTGCTGTGAGATAGGGTGTCCGAGGAAGGTGAGCGCGTGTTGCTGAGTCGCGAGCTCTCGTCGTAGGATCATTTCGCGAAGAGACGAAGACATGTAAAGGTGCCAAGTGCTCATGACGGATACGTGCATGGCACTCTGCACAGACTGCCTTCATCACCGTCTCGATCGTGAATGACTGACTCTGATGAGTGGCAGTGATGTATGGACCAATAGCAGAGATCGCGTGATCTTGGCGTGATCTAAATGATTGACTTTGAGAAAAGCTAGTAAACCACACCGAAAGACGTGACGACGATGCTATGAAGGAATACCAGAATGACGCAATATCCATGCCTCGTAGTTCTTCTCTTCTGCAGAATAGACGGCCTCCCAATCCCTGCAACTCCTCGTCACGAGCTCAACGTCCGTTTCATAAGTCCTCTTCTCAAAATCTCCTGGCTCCAGTGTCGCGTCCGCAGAGCACAAGAACAGCTGCCTCAAATACGTAAGGCAGTGCTGAACATGATGCTCGCTCTCTTCGTGGGTGAACGTCAGGTCGGAGAACGCCCTGTGGAGGATGTAGACGCAATGGAGCTCGTGGAACATCGCCACGGCGAACATGCGCGAATCGGGACCAAGGCGGATAAAGCCACTCGTCCGGTTTGCGGCTTGGAGCATCGTCCAGTTGGGCTTGTCGGCAGGATGGGATGTGTAGCGTTTGCTTTCGCTGAAAGTCATCTCCACCGGGGGATGATTGGGCTCGTACCACACCGGATAGTCGTTGCCAACATACGCTGTCGGTTCGTGAATGACGTCAGATAACTTGGAACGACCGAGCAATGTACGAATACGTACTGAAGGTTTGACTAGGGTCTTCGTACCGTAAGTCCTCTACGGGGTGGTCGCGCTTGAGATGAAGGTAACGCATCGCCAGCCATACATTCGCCAAGACATAGAAGAGGGCGAAGGCTCTGGCTAACACAGGGCGTATGACTTCGGATCCCACAGGATTCCTCGACATGAGAGACAAACTGCGAGAGATTCGAGCTGGGCTGCTTGAGAATATTAATGATCGTGAGCTGTAAGACGAGCCTGAGCTCGGCTTATCTGACTGAGAGTCTTCGTCATACGTAGGTTGTGATTACTATCAGGGAACGACATCAGATAGGTCTTAGCAGTGCACGAGCTGGGAATCTAGCTCCTACCATGCTGTGTACTCAGGGTCCCCGGCGTGTTATACACGACGACAAAGAGGACGTGCGCGGCGTCGATGATGGAGGTTCAGAGAAACGCGTCCAGATCTCCACAGTCGATCATTTGATGTTATTTTTGGCGGCCGGATAAATAGTGGTTTCCGGGGTCCCTTCATCCGGAAATTACCAATTTTTCTCAAGTGTGTGACACTCTCTCTTGCCACTCTCCCCTCGTCGTGTTACTCTTTCCGTTGCCTTTCAGAGAACAACATGGCATACTCTCTGCTTTTCCCACCTCGAATGCTTGCGCGTTCGCACTCAGTTCAAAGCACTGTTAGAACTGGTGCCCTCAAAAGCGTGTCATATCATTCATTTGACTCGTCTTTGCCCGAAAGATGAGGTGTGAGGATTCTGGTGAGTTGTTACCGGACTCAAGGTGAAGGAAGTTGACGAATGTACGACCCTTCAGGTCTTACTCTTCTCGCTAGCCACAATGTTCTACGCGCATCCGCGGTAGTATGTGGCTTATGCACCTTAGTCGTCTCAATACTCGCTACGGGATCATATGCACCCCGAGAACTGTCGTTCAAGAGAAGTACTCGTCTGGAACGCGTCGACCAGTTCTCTCGACTTAACCCGACCAACTGCACTACCCATGCCAAACAATCCTTCATCAACCACGCTCCAATATTAACTCAAATTGATGAAGCCAGGCCAACCTACGTGTATCCTGATGACGCGGGGCGGTTCATGACGACGGCTGGGATGGTGTCTCCAGAGGATAGACACTTTGTAGTTGCGGATTCGGTGCGTCTCACTAAGACTTTCCTCCTTCTCAACGAAGTACTGATCAGGTCGTCGTATAGGTTCATACCATCGCGCAATTCCGAGTAATGGACTTCGATTACGAAGACTGTCAAGTCGTTATCGAGGTTCCCTCACAGGATGTCCTGGATACTGTTTGGTCGAAGTCCATCTCCCTCAGCCACGATATCGTCGGCGTTGACATCTGGCGCCTCGCCGATGATTCCGAGTTTGTGGATCCTCGGACATTGTCTTGGAAGACACGCCCTCGCCGCGTCGACCAGTCCCCACTGGTAACGTTGGACATCGCCATCGGTGCATCCGTCGTATCCCAGAGATTCCCATGCAAACAAGATGCGGTCATCGGCTTGGAAGTGAGTTGTCGTGGGGAGAACTGCTCCGTAGATTTTTGGCAAGACAGAGACAGACGAGAGCCGCGGCTAGGTGAGTTTCCCGCTGCGGATCGAAGTGGTCTTGGACGCTCAGTTGCTGTACTTTTGCAGCTATGTATGTTCTCCAGCGACCGGCAGAATGCACATTGTAACCAGTTACTGCTGTGCGTGTCCTAATTGTGTAGTAGTATGTTGTTCGGTCTTGATAAATTCATTGTCTGTTGCCTTGACGTATCGTGTACACGTTTACAGTAAAAGATTGAATGTCGGAAAAACGCAGGATCGTAGACTCCATAATCGCACAGCATCGCGTGTTCGTTCTACAATCAAACGAGTGACAAGATTCGCCGGAATACTTTGCAACCGGTGATATCTTCATTGCGTACTCAAGCCCTCATTGTCAACTCATTGTTCTGTAACTCAGCTGACACGGCAGAACGGGGTCCCCCTCATTGCATACCACGCAAAGATCCATGTCGCTGTTAACCGGTCACGCTCAACACGTTGTTTCCACCGTGATCAGCGATCTCACGATGCTGGTATCTCCATCAACGCTCTGCATGTATGTACTCCGCCGGCTGCTCAAATTGAACGCTAAGCCTTGCGTTGTATGTACAGCAATATCTTGATTCGGAATCGGCCAGTTCTGTAGGGAATCTCGTTTATCGTGTTTAGCACATTTCATTGATCACATTGCTACAGCGAGGACGCGCACTATGCGAGAAGATCTGCTGCGCTCTTTCGTTTCTGAGCCGTACCACTAACTCGCCACCATGAAGATCCCCGCCCACACAATTGCTGCTATCTACCTCTTCGCGTCGTTACTCGTGCTCTTCAGTCTATATGTTCTTTCTTCGATAGCAGACTTCCTCTTGCCTTACCTCGTTGGTACGTCTTGAGCCATGAACGAACGGTTTGCCTGAGCTGACATGCTTGAACTCTAGATGCACCAGAACCTACGGTTCTAGTTGATCTCCGTCGCTCCAAACCCGTAAAGTTCTACATCCAAAACACCGCCCGCTACGACGTCGATACCCCCCTCGGCGCGGAAGACTTCGCTGGCCTCTTCCCGTCGAGCGGTCATGCCGTTCGCATTCCACGTCCCGGGAAGAAAGGCTCGGAGGCAGACACATACACCGTAGCGTTGTTCCACCAGCTACGATGTTTGGAGATTCTTCGGAACGATTACTATGCGATGGGCCAGCCGAACGCGACCTCGGAGTTCCATAGACTACACGATCATTGCATCGGATATCTGAGACAGTCCGTCTTGTGCCTTGCGGATACAAGACTGGAATCCGTGAGGTCTCCTCTGGCAAGCACGTGAGTTTTTCTCCTCGTGCTCGAGTCTGTGATCAAGTCTCTCATACTGATTCTCTATAGGGCTGTGAGTTTCGAAGGGGACTATATCTGTCGGGATTGGAGGAAGGTGTATGAAGCAGCCGAAAACACTGCAAGCAGTGAGCGACCACTTGGTCGCTGATCTTGTCTCTGAGCCAGTTGGGAATACAGAGCTTCATCGCATACTACTGGTCGCTTTAGCAGTGTGAGTCTGACGTCCTAAGTTCATGGCCGTTGCACTGGCAGGATGCTGAGATTGCGTCAATGCGAGCATGCGCCACGTGGCACACTTAGGCGTCTCTCTGCTGCCACGACTTGACTTCGTCAAGTAGTATCTTTTTTACCACTAGCGTCACCAGTATGAAGACCGGCTGCTGATTGCGGACCGCGACGTAGGCTCTGCATGGATATAGATACATCGTTCAGACTATCCACCTCTGCCGCGCAGGAATCTGGAAGCTCTAGGCCGAAGATCGCGAGCACGGTGATTATACATCGCGATATCGGCATGCAATCATCCAACTTTCGCCTCAAGCAGTGTGTCGACCAACTGCGATGACAGTACGCAAGACGGCCATCCCCGCCTTTTCGCGTTTATCTGCGACCATCCGATTCGGCTGAGGAGCGCATCTCGGAAAATGATTTCGGTCGAATAGGTGTACGTCGGACGACTTTGTGTTTCTCTCCTGGACCATATTTCTGCCAAGCTATGCCGTTCAGCTACGAGATCAAGTCGCTGGCTCAACCGACAGGTGAGCTCTTTCCAGCTAGCATATCTCAATTCTGACGGCGAATCATCTTAAACGCGAACATTAGACGAAGAGGTGGGCCAAATCACGGATATCTTGGTCGATGCCTTCAAGGATGGTTCGTGTCACCTTTTTTTTGACTGCGACCTCACTTATCATTCTGACACTTCGCTCCAGATCCGCTTGTGCACACAGGAAGCGGTGGTAATAAGAGTCTTGAGCCTAGCTTCCATCGAGTGGGCGTTGCCTCTGCTTTATTAGTAGGCCGATTATTCGTTGCAATAGAGCAAGAGACGAGTAAAATTATCGGAACCGTATTCTTCTCTTCACCAGGGCCATCCATATGGGCAGAGTAAGTCTGCTACTGCTCTAGGTTGATTCGATACTGAATCGCAGTCAACTCCAGCAAGGAACGTTCCTCCAAGATTCCCGGATATCTGGCACATCTAGATAAGCTGTCAGAGAACGCTCGACTCAAATTCACAGAAGTGAGCAGTCCGAGACAGAACAACAGAAGCCTTTCGACTGATGGACATACGCAGGCCATAGAGAAATACGCTCATATCGACGTTCCGGGAGTAGACAAGACAAACGCATGGTCGGTGAACAGCCTTGCGGTCGCCTCGCCGTACCGAAGGAAGGGTGTTGCTCACGCTTTGCTCGCCGCTGGAGAAGCTCTGGTAAGCACTGAGGAAGCCAACAGCAAATGGCACGACAACTGAACATTGCTTAGGCTGAGGCCGACAAAGGAAAAGTGGTACTTGAAGCGGGAGATGAAGAGACTGTGAGTTCTTTTCGCACTTCTGGATTTTCGTTAGCTGATCCGCGTTGATTAGCTTCAAATGTACAAAAACTTTGGTTATCACCATGCAGGAACGACTCACATCGAGGGCTATCCTTTTTACGTGGCCCAGAAGGACTTCTCTAGCAAGTAGATTTACGACAATAGACTTCAAGTCGCTCCTTCTCGCGCGGCCAACGCATGCCATCCGTATAGTGAGAGGTTTCGGCTCATATTGGTCTGGTACGACAAGAAAACGGATTTCTCCTTTGAGCTGTCTCCAATGCTAAGGCTGAGCATCGCCAGTCCATCATTCTTTATATCCGATTGCTGATCTTGTTGAACACTGCTCTACCCGACCATCATTTCGCAACTGCGCTCACACACAAGAAGGTTGGCAGCATCCGCTTGAGATCACACAGCTCGCGGCGCCCACAGTTGCATCATCAGAATGACCTTCGGACGCTATCTCACCCCAGGTACTCACCTTCCCACCATGGACAAGCCGTCGAGGTTCATCAGGCATCCGCATGGTGTTCTGTCCCACGGCTGAATGTTCCGGATCCGTAGATATTCCAGGCTCATCTTATGGGGGTTCAAACATGGGTTGACGTGCTCTTCAATCAGACCGACCGTATTCGCAAATGTGAAGTACATTGCAAATAAGTACTAGCAAAACTGCAGGCTTTGGATGCAGTAAATCAAACGGTATAGTACTGCTCGTTATGGAGACATCATGGGTATAAGGCCGATAGAAGCAGAATTTTCACACCTCATTCTCTGCCTTTTCTGCCAAAGCAAGCATCTCGACCGACATATTCTCTGTGGGATCTCCGCGTGTGCTGTTCCTGAACGACCCCTGTAATGTCTTGGTCTTGCTTGTGAACGAAGGTGGGGGAACAGATGCCGTGGTGGCCGTAGAGAGATTGAAAGATGGGCCTGTTCCGGATCCGAACTGGATAGGTTCGTTTGGCTGAGACATAGTGGTAAGGTCTCGGAACGTGTTCTTGTGGAATGCGCGACCTTGCGCAACACGCAAGATGATCATCAGAGGAGCAATTGACTGTGAAGAAATGCAGTGTAAGCAGTAGCTTGGAAACGTCGAGTTTACCGCAACTCACCTCCATCTGACCCAGAAGTCCGAAGAACAGGAAATTGACTGTACTGTTCCTCGCATACGTGACTAAGAAAATGATCGCGACGGATGTATACAAAAAGGCAGACTCGATGAGCAGTGCTGAGACACTGAAGTACGAGGCCTGATAGCGCGGTCCCAAGGCCGCACGGACTTGATAACGAGTGTAGAAGAGACGTCCGACGATGAGACATGTGAGGAGGATGGTTGTGGCGATCGAGCTTGACCAGTATACGAGGGCAAAATTGACATTGGAAGCCTCCCATAGCGTGGCACCTGGTTGCGCCAGTTGAACCAAAAGAAATAGTGACATAACTACGAGAGAATCAGCGACTCCAGCTTGCCTATAATAGAAGCCTTGAGACTCACTGATAGTTAGGAGGAACAAAGCAGCTGGAACGACGATCATCCACCATGCCGTGCACACGATGACGTAGTATCTATACAGCTAAGATACTCGTCGTGAGCTCAGAATGAGGCACATTTTCGAGACTCTGAACTCACAAGGAGACCATCCTGAAGCCACCCATTGATGATATATGCTGCCGTGCCAGCAATGTTCAAAGGGATGAAGTTCAACTCCACTTCATACGCTGAAGGACCACCAGGAAAGTTTCGGTTGTCCACGAATGAAAGTTCGGTGATCCTCATGTTGACCGCGTTCCCAATCGTACCAAGAGAGAACAGTATCACGATGTACACCATCCAGAAGTACGTTCGTGTGCGAGTTTTGTCCTTCCGTTCCGACCATAAGTGATTGAAGCACAGCAGAAACAGCGTAAGCTGCACGCCTGATCATTGGAAGGTCAGTGAGCGCAGTACCTTCCACTTATAAGCAATGACTTACCGTAAGCAACATTCTCGATGCCACCACCGTCAAGGATGGCTTGCTCGAGCCACAGCTGCGAGCTGCTCTCGTCCGGGGCGTAGGATGGAGTCGTGGACATGGACGCTCTCGATCAAGACGTGCTGCGCAGCGGGAGACTATGACACCAGCGCGACCCCAAGGTCATTTACGAGACGCGATGGCCTCCCATTCGATGCTGGTCCACACGGGAATACCGGCAAAGAAAATCTAACAGGTCGTGATCAGAGTGTAGATGTGATCACGAGTGCCTGTGTTTGTTGTTACCTGAAGACCGGTTGGCGGTTGGGTCGCAAAAATCTGGAAGATGTGGGATGCCATCTAGACGACGACTCGGCAACGTTGCCAGTTGGGAGTGTACGTTATGTTGTCATGAGGTACAAGGAGAGGATTTGATGGCAAACGAGCTACATAGCTTTCCTGTCTTCATCTGAACATCAGACCACCCGGTGTCGTGAGAGCAGGTCGGATTCGGAGATTCTCCGAATCAAAGACAGGCTTATCTGCGGAGAAAGTGTGTAAGTATTCGCCCTTAGAACATGCGCACGAGCTCCAGAGCAATTCGAGGGTATTACAGTTTATCGTATTGCTGCTTCTGAGTACGTACCTCTCTCAGAGTAGTACCTCTAGTACTTCTCGCGAGGAGTGAGCTAGCTAAGACGAGGCTCGAGTTTCCTCCGGCCCCAAACAGAGTCCTAAGTCCACCAAGACCACAAACTTCCTGTCTTCGGCCAAATCGAAAAGTCGGGTATGCAGAAGGGCATGTACATGCGGACAACTGCTTATTTTGGAATGCAACTTCAACTCAAGTCGGCCGTCGACTGCGAGAACATGATTGCTGTAACGTTGGCAAGCATGGACTATGCAGGCTCCGGGTTTGAATGCACAGCGGAAACCCCACTTCTCCTGCGAGAATATGAATGCGTCAACAACATGAATTCTCTGTGATTGAAAATACGAACCAAGCCTGCGAGGATCGCTGCAACTTGCGAAATTGGAAGGTGGCACTGGCAGGATTGCCTGGATTCGGAAGGACGGAGGGACCAGGACCCCGAAAACGCTGGAATTGACACCATCATAAATATTCGTTTTCAATATTCTTGCTGAGTGCTAATCAAGCGCTCATCTTGGGGGCTCTCCCCAAACTCTGGCTTGTACTTACGGTCCATCACCTCCTCCAGCCGGTTAATGTCTTCACATTGTCAAACATACAAATACCGCTCAAGTCCATTTTTACTCAAGATATGCCGCAAGGATCAAAACTACATCATATCCTGATGCAGACGTAGTATACAGAAGACACTGTGCTCTCATAGCCATCGTCAAGACTGTCCATCATCAGAACGTCTCATCAGCGGCGCTGCCAGTGGCTGCCGTATTGCCATCCGGGTCGAGCAAGCTATCGTCTCAAGTTGGTCTCAAGTGCATTATCCCTCAGGCTTCGAAGCGAGCTATACGTTCACCCTGAGTCCTCTGACCCCTCCAATACGAAACCACTAGATGGTTTTTGACTTCGAGATTCGTCACTGGCACTTGACGCATCCTACTGGTGAGCACCTCCATAATTTTATGTACTAGTCAGGTCGACAGAACTGATTCGCAGCTGTAGATGACGAGCTGAACGCGATCGCTAGCATCTTGACTGCTGGCTTTAGCACATGTACGTACTAGCTTTCCCCAGTTCGAACTTCAAAACCGACATCGCATCGTGCAGCACCCATTACCATCCTTGGATCCGGAGGGCGAAAGGAGAACGAGCACACCTTTCACAAAGTTTGCGCTGCTGGCGCTGCGGCCGGGGCATATTTGTTTGTCGCTGTCCTGCACGGCACGAACGACATCATCGGATGTGTGTTCTTCTATCCACCCGGCAAAGCGATAATGGGAGAGTAAGTCGTATTACAGCGTTCATCTGTGACGGTCTTACCATCGTGTGCATAGCGAACTGCAGAGGGCGCAAGGTTTCGACCAGTATCTGGCAGAATCTCTCACCGAGGAACAGAGGGATGCGTTTATTCAGGTTTGAGTCTTGCGTTCTATGATGATGGAGTCTCATTCAAGTATCACGCGCTCCTTATACATCCAGTTTGAAGTCAAGTACGGTAGCCTTGGAGACGCAGTTCTACCTCCGGGGGAGAAGGACAGAGTCTGGTCAGTGAATAGCCTGGCGGTAGCTGAACTATACCGAAAGAACGGTGTGGCGCGCGCTCTACTCGAGGCCGGCGAGGCTCTGGTCAGTTTTGTATCATTGAGCGCACCGGATGTGCACGATACTGACACGACTTTAACAGGCCAAAGCCGATAGATCAAAGGTCGTTTTCGAAGCAGAGACAGACGATACTGTACGTGCATGGACGCCATTGAGATTTGCAGCGTCAGGCACTGATACGATCCCTCCAGCTGAAAATGTATGTTCACCTTGGGTACACATTCGTGAAGACGGTGCTATTGGACGACGTCATCTGCCATGTCATTGTCAAAGATTTTACCGTATAGCGTCGGCAGCTTGCAGTGCCGTTTTGACGGGTCACTGTTCATAAGACTGCACACTCTGATTCTTCAGATTGTGCAGGGTCAGTTGAAAAGATGAAGATGAAGCTTTCCAGGGGCATTCACCAAGAACGTGATCGAGTCCAACTTGCTATTCACACATGAGTGCAGGCGCGATTGAGCGAACATGTGACTATGCAGACATCACTAGGCCCTCTCTCCCTACATAAGGCCTATGAATGTGGGTCCTTTAGCAGCTTGAAAACGGCTCCATGAAGTACATTTAGGTGCGTGGCAGCCATCTTAATCCTCTAAGCAAACTGACAGCTACACGCATAAGATGCACTTATCTGTTTACACCTCGTGAGTTATTCGCTCGCTGCCATGCCTTCTTTTCGCCGCTTACCACTCTTCTTCGACAAGATCGCCGCAACTGAGCTGAAAGGAAGAAGCGGATATCACTTGAACTCGCGACAAGCTTACGGTATCAGGCTCCGTCGCCCACGTTTAGCCGTCTTCTTCTGCAACGGCACCGACATGGAGCCAATTCTCGTGGGATTTGCAATGCAATTACAAGTGAATATGAACATAGACGACAACTTCCTTCGCAGTGGAGCAGACGAATAAGATGAGACTCTACAGGATGTACAAAAGCTAGGCGTTCAGATGATCGAGAATTCTCTGCTGGCTGCGATCCAGCTATCGTCCTTTAGACCTCCTTTCTGACGTGATCATCTGCGGGTATGTGCTGAGTTTCCTGTACCGTCAATCCGATAGCGAGATCACTCACATATGTTTCCAGATGTTGTGATCCACATTCTAGAAGCTAGAAGGGCGGTGTAGTGCACTCGGCATCCACTTGTGTCCCCGCCGAAACTTCTGAGGCGGCCGGTAGGCAAGCCAATGCCTCGAAAGAGCACACAGACCCGTCTCCTCCTGATGCGTGGCCTGTTGTTCTGTGTTAGTGGGATATGTATTCACATTGGAAGTCGAATCATTACCGCAAGCAGTGGCTGGATCGACTGGTAGAGCGTTGACGTCGCCATTCCAAAAGACTGTGCTGCAGAGAGCGACGAATGCGACGGAGAAAATTTGGAATGGCTGCATGGTGCTGGTGAGTGCGCTACTTTGGTGTAGCTAGAAGGGCCCTGATTTTCGTCTTTTCAACTCTTAAGCGACTCGTGGCCACAGCCATATGCCCCGCCTTGTAACAACACGTGGATTGACTTCTTCCGAACTGTTGGTGAGTTTTCATCATCGTTCTGGTCTTTGTAGGTGAATGAACTGATCAGAATCTCACAGAGCTTTCTTCGCAACCTATGAACCATAAAGCACTACGACAGGAGATGTCCATTCGATACCGAATTTGGCCCGCATCTCGTTTCTGCAATGAGCCAGTGCCGCAATAACCTGGTGTCCCGTAGTCTTGACGTCTTGAGAGCGCGGAGCTCGAGGTCTGATCTGCGGTTATCCGCATCATACTTGCATGCTAGAGACAGGGTCCTACGCTGTCACGAGAATCCAGCGCATCAAGGTTGGAGCTCTTTTGTCTTGCCATGCGCGATCCGCATGTTTCCCATCTGTCCGGGAACGACTGCGCTGGCTGTAGCTTCGCCAGATTTCTGCTCTGCGCCCTCGGGAGAACCTTTTGCTCGAGCAAGAGACGAAGAGAAAAGTTCGTTTCTTGACGTGCTGCGTGAGCCGGTAGCAATTGCCCACCGAATAACAATGATCGTTGATTGACATTGAGCCGGCATTGCAGCTCTGAATGCAGCGGTACGTCTCACGTTCTTCAATAATGTCTGTTTTGAGCGGGTCGTACTCATGGTTCTTTGCCAGGTTGTGATGAGAGCTCAGTCCTGGACTCATTGCCTTGCCAGACAGATCGGATCGCAATGTTCATCGCCAACCCTGGTTATTCACCGAGATTGACGATTAAGCATCGGGATTTTCAGGTAGAGCTACACTTGAAGCCATACCCGGAGCGTTTCTCCGTTTAGCCAACCCTGCTTGCGTGTTCGAACTGAGACGAGGTGGTCCAGCGATCCACTCTGGTGTCTTCCATGATTTTACCGCACGATTTCAACATCTCCTCATAAGCGTGAGCGAGGTTGATCAGCTCAAAATCGATGAACTGCTTTCTGACATTTCCGTCGCAGAAGGTGCTCCCATTGTCTCAGCATTGTCGCATCTGTGAAGCTGTGTCACTATGACGATGCATAGACATGGACCCGGGATACTCTCTGATCCACGATGTCGGGTGTTCATCATCATTCTCTGGAACTCTGTGACCGCCAGAGTCACTCCCTTACCCGACCATACACATACTGCAGCCACGCAGCAAAGCCGCAAGCCATGGTTCCCCACCCCACTTTCGCCGTCGGTCTTTTATGGCTTGTGCGCGAAACGCAAATGCGCGCACGACGTTTTTGAATGCACTGAGCCGAGCCTTTGCGCTCTTTTATGCATTCGCGAATGTATGGATGATATTCCACTTCATCCGCCGCATGCAAGGTACCTACACGAATCATAATAGCAACACTTTCTACAGTACGTCTACTCCTCCACTACCTGCTGGTATCCTTCCTGACAATAGATCAACGCAGCTTATATCGGTGACGACTACCCCGTATGGTTGGACACAACTCCTCCTTTGGTCGAGATGACCTTCGCAGAGAGCGCACGATACACTCAATCTCAGGCCGACAAACTCGATTGGGCTGAACTGCAATCCTACCGGACCTATGTCGGGTCCATGCGGTTCGGCCAAGACTCCCGTGTCTTGGCCATGGCCATGTTCCACGAGCTCCATTGCCTCAACTCTCTCCAGAGGGCATTCCATCCCACCTCATCGCACAACGAGGGTCCGTATCACGTTCAGCATTGCTTGAGCTACCTGAGGCAGTTGTTCTTATGCTCCGCGGATGCCACGTTGGAACCGGGAGACGTCATGGAGAGGGACTTCACCACGGATACGACTCTCGTGACCCGTACTTGCCGGGACTGGTCTTCACTGTACGCCGCTTCCGAAACGGATTACGCAGCATGGACTCATGCCAACGCAAGCATAACTTGATCGTACGTACTTGCCGCTTCATTCCTGAATACCAGCATGCTGATTTCGAAGCTCAGACAGTCTCGGAGTTGCTCAAGCAGATGGTTAAGAAGTTGGAAGCGGTTCTTGCCGGAAACAGCTTCTCAAACGAAATCACGGAAACACACGAAGCCTAAGGAAGGAGCGGGGTCTCGTCAAGAACCAACGTAATATCTCCACCTGCAGATCCTCGGTATCACCCCGCCATGAGGCATGCGAGTAATGAATGTATTGCAAAAGAGTGGCAGGGTACTATAAAAGTCCGAAAAAAGTCTCTGGCGAGAGGAATCTGGGACGAGAGGGTTATCAAGAAACGAGATATCATGTAGCTGTGAGGGTAACTATTCGTTTTATGCCTGAGACGCCTAAATGGGGATGCCCGCAAGGTACCCAACGATCAATCCATAACAAGAGTGGGGATAGGTAAGACGAAGAAATGTCGAACGGACGAGCTTATCGAGTCTTGCCTGAACCCAGACCTTGCAAACCATGGCCTATACAACCTGTCAGCATCTAAGCCAACGCGAAACCGATAGCGGCAGCAGCGGCGGCCACAACAGAGCCGAAGGTCGCCTTCAAGCCCATAGCTCCGCTCTTCTGGCTGTCACCCTGACTCTGGCCGGTAGGTGTGGCACCTGCAGAGTCGCTACCGGTGCTAGTGGCAGGTGGCTGAGAAGGTGTAACGCCGGTCGGGTAGGCAGAGCCGAGAGGTTTGATTTCGAAGGGCTGCGATGTGGCGAAGACCTGACAACGACATGCGAGTGAGCATCGTGAAGCAAGTGTCACGTGGAACGGGACGTACGTTGGTGCTGTTCAAGGGATCGGCCAACAAGATTGTGTAGCCAGTGCCAGCTGGCTGGCTGGACTGTTGCTCAGTAATGGTCTTGGAGCAATCGAAGTTGTTCTGGATAGCGATGATGGCCAAGGGCTGAACGAGAACCTTGGGGTCTTGGTTCGCAATTCTAGGCAAGAAAGGAAGTGAGCAACGTCGTCACTCTAGCTGTCAAGCGCGGTTGTGCGAGTGTACAATCAATGCGGTCCAACCGAAGCACTTTCGTCGGAGGCTGAAGGTCTTTCCATCCCTCTAACCTCACTTTCATCACACCCCATGGAAGGACCCCGCCGCTGTAGATGAAAGAAAAGCACTCACAGAACTGTGTATTGGGGATGAGTGTTGTCCTGACACGTCCACGCAAGGGTATTGATTGAGTTGGCGACTAGAGAAATGAAATCTCTGGGTTAGAGAAGAACCATCACTTCAAGCAAAACGTGAGCGCTCACCCCACCAATGGTTGGCGTCGGGGTTGGTGATTTGAAGGTCGGCAGACGCGACGCCAACGAGGGCAGCGAAGACGGCGAGGCGGGGGAACATCATGGTTGGCGTTGACGACGTGGAAGAGCAAAACGAAGACGTTGGGAACGGAGAAGGCGCGAGAACAACGATGGCGGCAAGAATGGCTCACGGTTAAAGCGGAGCTAACTGGCATCGCGGCATATTGAGAGTCCTATGCGTGCGGCGGCCCGTGCCGAGATCGGTATATTGCGGAGCTGCATCGGAGATAGAACGCAACCCTCCATTCCAGGCTGCCAGCAATTGGCCACCGAGACCACTTCACACTTTTCTTCTCTTTCTCGATGTTCGACAAAACTCAACGCGACGATGGGATGCTCGACTTCCAGCCGGATGATGAAACCACGCCTCTGAACCATCCCAACATGTTCTCCTCATTTCTGGCCCCTCCATGAGCATATCGCCCTATCAGCTTTCCAAAGCTCCCGAAATCACTCTCGCGATGCAAGTCCGAGGCTATCGCGAAGCTCGTTGTGCATCTTTGGAACAAGAGCACTTGTTCTGTCTCGACACCATCCGCAGAGGCTGAATCCTATGGGCGCTCTTCCGAGTTTCGATAGCTTCCCCGGGGCCGTGCATACGGACCTCATAACGGCACAACACCCTTCCAATACTACATTGGAATGACTCGTATTCGCCTCTGGATCACTCGTGAGTACTGTCCCCAGGTTCTCAAATCCACGCGACTGACGGCCTCCTAGAATCTCGATGTCGTGTGGCGGACTCGCCGCCTACACGTGTTACCAACAACAGTGATAAAGCTGCTGGTGTGGCCGATTCCAAGGTATAGCCCGTTTCATTCCCACTATCCCATCTCGAGAGGCCGGAACCTCCTTTAACTCACTCTTCTTCAGATCCCTAGGGATCCCCCCGCCGGCCGATTTACACCTTTATCCTGGAGACACTATGATTCGGAGAATGGAAGCAAGGAGAGGAGCGGCGATAGACGATGAAGCGTTGGCGATTCAGTTGTTTGCGCAGGAGACGCGACGGTTCGCAGATCGTACGGTTGAGGTGTCTGGGGCGCAGCGGAGTCACGTTCGGGGGCAGCCCAGCCACACTCTCCAACGGCAGCCATCCCAGAGGTGCGTGTTCACCTCCACAAAGAAAACTGTTTCTGACTTTTCCATTAGAACGCTCGACGGACAGAGCGAGATGCACGGTATGACGGGCATAGTGGGGAGGATGGCGAGCCGTCTGGTCCGTAACAGAAGCAATGAGAGGCCCGCTGCCGGTTCAGCAGTACGCTCAGCGTTGCACCGTTCGTTGTGAGTGGCTCGACTCTACGCTCGTAGTAGTGCTGACCATTCAGCAGGAGTCGGTCTCGGACGAAAGAATGTACGGCGTGCCTGCAAATAGTTGCGGGGACGACGATTCGAGTCCCCTGCGGCCATCACTACGACGTCGCCTGCCTCCTCAACCTCGTTCGTCTCGCCCTCCGTGACGAGTCATCATTTCCACCACAATGCTGCAAACAAACCATCCCCGTGGGCGCGTTTGACCAACACATGGATCCCGCCCTGTCCACGCTGTACACAAGAAAGAGCGAAGAATACAGCACACTGAAGCGCGTGTACTGCTCGAATCCTCGCTGCAGCCAGTTTCTCGGACCTCAACGGGCACATTTTAGCACTGTGTACTCGTGTAGCGGGCCACGGTGTAACACCCGCACGTGTTCACGGTGTCGGAAGGAAGTGAAGGCGCAGGGAGCCCATAGCTGCCGGGTGGACGGGGCGGACAAAGACTTGCTGACGCTCAGCAAGAAGTCAGGGTGGGCCCAGTGTCCAGGCTGTGCGCGGACGATTGAGTTGACATCGGGCTGTTTTCATATGACTTGCAGGTGCAAGACTCAGGTGCGCCTTTCGTCTTTCGTCCCCCCGAGGTTATCGCATCTCTGACGAGACGTCCGTGTAGTTTTGTTATTTGTGCTCTTCGCCATGGAAAACATGTCAGTGTCCTGTATGGGACGAGCACCGACTTGTCACGCGAACGGAAGAAGCGCCTCTCGCGGCACTCGACATGCCCATGCGAGGCAGGCTTGCCTCCCGGCCTCCGGCTCAATCAGAACGCGCGGACCAAGTTCATCCAGACGTGCCAGGACCGTGGCTCCTCCGCTCCCGACCTGACTTCCGTCGCGGACAGAGTGCCGGAGCGATACTTGGTACCTCAACGGCTGCATCCTCCTCCGTGTCCGTCCCAAGCAGCTCGTCTCCGCCCAAACCACAAGCACCTCCCATCCGGCCGAAACCGGTCATTTCCCCTTCTCGCCCCGTCGTATCTCGTGATCTGCCGCCTCTTCCTGTTTTGCACCAAGTGATAGCTCATGGAATTGCCGTCGACACTGCTCTTTCGCCCGCCAGTGAAGCACCCTCCGTACCGAGTCCTACCACAAAACCCAAGCCCAAGCAACCTCCAGAGGTTCCGCGCCGATCACCTCTGCGCACCAGCGCCCCAAATGGCTTACAGACTCGCGAGAACGTCGTAGCCCGTGGATTGGATGCTCAACGCCGCCGTAATCAACGGAGCGTTGATCTTGGTTCTCAGAAGGCCGAGTCCTCCCCAGCACCCAGTACGCCCATTTCGATCGACGGGATTGTTGTACCCTCGCTGGAGTCGAGGATCGACAGGCTTCTCGGAGCCGTTCAGCACTATCCATGCCAACACCAGTGGGTTACCACCGGTGGACGGAATACGTGCGACGGCTGCTACCGTGGAGGAGCTTATATTTCAGTACGTGAGCAGCACTGTAATTGTGTTTGTGCTGTCTGACTTGAGCTGATAGACTTGTTCGCGCTGCCCCATGCGTGCATGCCAACGCTGTCAAGCAAATCGTATTTAAACGTCGCTGTCCAATCGCTTTCGTAACTTGTATCGATATCGCTGTCGTATGTATGGATTATCACCCGTCGTGGCTCTCCGTGGACCAGAGACGAATGACACTCGTTGTATCAACTAGCATTATGAGATTATGACCCATGCTGATCGTGCTACCATGTTACATAGGTTTATGACAATGAAATTCTCTTTCTTATGCCTTCTACAGGAATCCTGCACGTGTTTAGGCAGGTTGAGCCTTCGATTCACTTTTGCTCGAAGAACCCCTAAAGGACGCTAACAGTGCGAACTTCCGCAGGCCACGGTGAGCGTGCGCTGCTTCTACCATTCTTTTCTTCTCTAACATGCCGAACTCAATCAAGACTCCACGTGCGTTCCTAGTAGCACGGTTCCCAAGGTATATATATAAGGGGTAGAGTGTCTTCCGTCGTAGTCGTGCCCACTACCTCGCCCCTCTTATCGGACCCCTCTTCCTATGGCTGCCATTGCGGGTCCTTCGCGTATAAGGCCGTGCAGCTCTAGAAGAAACGAAGTAAGTCATCGAACGTTCTTGGAAACCGAAAAGTCACGCTCAGATGCTACATTGCTGCAGAATCTGGATCTAGACGATCAGCGAAACGCGCAGAACCATCGGGAAACGGGGCGAATAGAGGGAAGCGATGCACATCGCGATGCGGAATGGGCATTCGCACTTCATTTAGAGGAAGTTGAAGCTGCGACTAGGTTCGAGTCGGACCACGCTCTAGCTCTTGAACTCTCTACGCGCGACGTTGAAAGTGAAGACGGTGATGACGAGGATGATCATGAGACTCATCGAAGGTGCGTGGATATCTTCTCGATTCAATCGATTCACGCTGACAGCTCCTGCAGATACCTGCATCTAGTAGTTCAAGACGCAAGAAGCGACACGATTCCACCAGGACCATCCACTACCCATAGATCAACGAGCCGTAGAAGGCGTCCCGAAAGAACTGGACAGGGGAAAGGCAAGGACGACGGCGTCAGAAGGAGGAGAGGGGCTGTTACAAAGGCGATCAGGTATGCTTGCAGCTGGCTTTTATGGGCGGTGCAGGCAGTTTTATACTGTCTTACAAGTTCCAGTAAGACCAGGCCGCCCATGACGGTTCGCTTCGTAGAAGACCATGCCAATCCAGTTCGGTGAGCGTTGTCATAAGCTTTCTGTTCTAGAGATTCTGAGACGCCTTGATAGCTTCACAGAACACGACTGTGTGGTATGTCAGGATCCAATACGAGGTGTGGAAATCATAGCTCCCTGTGGCCATCACTACGATAAGAGCTGCATGCTGGACCTTTTCGATGCTTCCACTCGCGACGAAACACTCTTTCCTCCTCGATGTTGTCGCCACCGGATACTGTTTGAAGCTGTCAAACCGCACATGGAAGACGAGGCCGTTAAGCACTTCCAGGAGAAAGCCCTCGAATTTTTGACTCCTCACAGAGTCTATTGCAGTAACATCCAGTGCAGCAAGTTTCTGGGTGCTCAAGACAAATCGAACCCGCCGAAGTTCATGCACTGTATGGTCGCTGACTGTTGTACCGTCACTTGCGCTCGATGCAGGGGTACAGTCACCTCTAAGACCTCTCACCATTGTCAGCCAGACGATGACGATGAAGACGACAAAGCCGTCCTTGCCATGGGAGAAAGCTCTGGTTGGGCACGCTGTCCAGGATGCGCGCAGCTCATTGAGCTCAACTTCGGTTGCTTTCATATGACTTGTCGATGTAAGACCGAGTTCTGCTACATCTGCCTCGCAAGATGGAAGACATGTATCTGCCCTCAATGGAACGAAAATGTTCTCTTCGTTACTGCCGAAGGAGTGCCGCTTGATCTCGTACAAGAGGCTGGGGGTGAAGATGATGATCATGTAGGTGTATACCTCTCGTTCTCACTGCAAATTTGACCACTCACCACCTTGTCCTCAGATACGAAGGACACTGCTAAGGCAGGCTGTCGAAGAGCTTCGTAACACCCACAATTGTCGGCACCCCAAGTGGGGTTTCCGTCTAAGACTAGGTCGTTGTCCAAGTTGCCACAGCAGTGCTCGCGGATACCTTTGGGTAAGTCTAGTCCGAGAAATTATGGGTTCAACGGACTGATGTCTGCCTGCAGCGCTGTCGTGGGTGCACAGTGCTCGTATGTAATAGGTGTAGACGAAACCGGCTTTAGACTCCACTCTAACATCTCCATGCGCAATTTATGATCACATTACTTCGCCAAACTTGCACGCGGTCCAGTTTGTCTTGACCTTAGAGCTCCGGACGACCATAAGAACACGCACATAACTAGATAGCGAGAACGCACTCCGCATCTTGAGTGGTCAATAAGTGGTCCTCTTGATTTGCGTGGAAATGAATGTTGTTTATGACCTGGGTTCCGTACAGCACGAACTTATCAGCTCACTGTGGCAGCGTAGTGCAACACACTTCGGTCGACTATCGCGCTCGATGTCAGCAATGAAAGCGTTGAACTCCGCTAGTCATCGAGATGAGTCGATGTTCCGACTCAGCATAAAGCCCACGTCCGACTGTCCAATGCTTCAAGTGATCGTGCATGTATCATAATCGTTGTGTTGTGCATACAATCCTACAGGATACAGCATGGAGACATCCGGCGGTCCCGCTACGAGGAGACGCGCCAGGAAAAATTTTCCCTCGCCAAAGAAGCTCATACCACACACCTCCAGTAGGGTATCTAGAAGGTAGCGGGGCGGTGCGCAACGAATGTTGAGCGGGTCTTGACGACACGGTGGGGGAGAGGGAATTTGAGCTTGGGAACGAGGAGCTGCTTGATGTAGGGGCGGCGGACGTCCTCGGACTTCTCGATCTCGACAACACGGAGGATCTGGCACGCAAAACGGTGATAAGCAAAGCAGACAACGGGATCGAGAAAGTTCAGGGCGTACGTGGATAGACCTGAAGCGGGCACGATGCCTGGCAGCCATGTCCTGGTAGAGGCTCTTGACAGCGTCTGAACGAGAGAGCTCACGGAACTCCTTGTACATGTTGTGGGTGCCAGAGCGGGAGTCGTAACGGAGCCAGATACCGAAGTTCTTGACTTTCAGAGGCTTCTTCTCGTGAATCTAAAAAGAAATAGCGCGACCGCGAACATGCGATGGAACAAACGCTAGGTTAGCTCCCATTCCGCCTGCCACTTGAACGGCTGCAAGGGACAACAACATGATACTGACAACGTTGACACCGATGATTTCACCGCTGGCCTTCTTGACCTTCTTCAATTGACTGTGGACATAGTTAAAAGGTTTGCACGGGGCAACAGGCACCGATTGTACGCACCGCAGGAAGTACCAGAAACGAGACTTCGCGACGACTTCATTGGGCGCAAATATGCGCATGCGGTAGATCTTGGGAGTGGGCTCATTCTCGGTGGGTAAATGGCGGCCAACGACTTGGAATTCTTGAAGACCCATCTAAAAACGGAGGGTCAGCATCCCGCTCTCCTACATCCAAACTAGTGACAGCCCATCCAACCCCAGCACTGCTCCCAATCACTCCCAACCCACCCCAAATCCACCGCTCCGCCCCCAAACGACAGAATGAACGGGCGTACTCACTTTGACGAAACCTTACCCTGGTAGTGTTGACGATGTTGGGGACGATGAGCTCGACAGTATACACAGCGCCTTCGTACAGGGTTTGCCGAAATCAATCGGAGTTTGTAAACACGCAGATTTCCGCAGATTTTCGCCCGCGCCAAATCCGACAGCAGTATCGACCGTCTAGCTACACGGGCAAGTGCGATTTCACAGCTCGCAATTAGTGTACATCGAGCAGTGATAACCGGTCAAGCGTTCACGCGTAAGAGGGGGAGTATGATTATATTGCAAAGGTGTAGACTCAGTCCTCGTCGACAGGCGCTTTACTCGCGCTCACTAAGTGAACGAGTACGTCCGTGAGATCTGTCCCAACCGTTCCGCGATGCTTGAGATTCAGCTTGGTGCTGGAATCCAAGCATTGTTGCGCAGCATGTCTCGCAAGGTGCGGGTAGTCCGGGACAAGTGCTTGTGCTTCCGTGATGGCCGTCGCAAGCACCGAAAGCATCTTATGGAGGCGGTACCAGTCCTCGCGCAGACCTTCGTCATCGAAGTGAGTGGCCAGGTAAAGCACAACTTGACAGAGTTGCGTTGCGTCCACGGTCTTCGCAGCTAGACAAGCATCGGTCCCTGCTATGATGTTCG
The DNA here is from genome assembly GCA_004332605.1 of Steccherinum ochraceum. Classification (NCBI taxonomy): domain Eukaryota; kingdom Fungi; phylum Basidiomycota; class Agaricomycetes; order Polyporales; family Steccherinaceae; genus Steccherinum; species Steccherinum ochraceum. The sequence goes on from RWJN01000068.1 coordinate 80,410, forward strand.
TGATCACTGTATGACGTTCAAAATCACCCCACACATCAGAGCAGAAGCTGGTGGACTCTCACCTTTGCTAGTTGTGATCGGAGGGACGGCGAAACTGGAAGGTAAACGTTGGTATTTGGAGAACGCGAGTACTTCCAGCGTTCCACGAGCCACATCTTCGTTCGAAGACAGCAGTTTAGTCACCATGGCTCCCGCCCGAGCGTGGTCATAGACTTGTCCTCCGACCTTCACGTTGACAGAAGATGGATACAGTGGCATAAGCGCAGAGCCGATACAAATGAGTGATCCTCGCATCCACGGAAGCCAAGTCGTCTTCCGCCTCGCTTGCTCGTTCTCCTCCAGCTCTCGATCCAGTGCATCGAGCAGGATACGCACAATGGCCGACCGTGCAATATTGGAGAGCTTCTGCAGCTCCGAGACATGGATTTCCGCCAACGAAGGCACCACGGTCCCAGAGCGGTTTGAGATGATATGCGCAACACATACACTAACGTCTCCGCCTTCCGACTCGGCGAGACATTTCCGGATAGTCTTGTCAAGGAACTCGTCGTCCTGGAGGGTAGCGTCCGCGGCAACCAGTGCTGGAATGTCCAAAGCTTGATCTGTTCGCAGAAGCCTTTCATCTCGCGCTTCGACTCGTGACGAAGGGAAGGCGTCTCGTTTTCGCCACTGGTGAAATCTGCGTTGAACAGACTGGAGCGGTTCCTTGAGGAGGGGAGTCTTGTAAGGACAACGAGACGAGAATGCCGGTGCCAGTGTCGTGGATACGTAGAGCATGAACCAAACCATGACGAACGCTGTTACGACCCATCCTACAGTACGATGAAGATCCTGGAGAAAGAGGCATAGTCCGCCAAAGAACAGCATCAGTGCTAGCTGCAAAAGCAGTGGCAGGAACGCCGCCAGTTCTAGCACTCGGAATTGCGTCAAGCCTCGGTTACGCCAGTAACGGATACGAGAACGCGAGCGGGGCGAGATGTTCTCCTGTGACTGATATTCGCGAAGCCACTGTTTGATGAGCATGGCCACTGACGCTGTGACTAGACTGCAGACGAGGCTACAAAACCAGAGGATGTTGATCCGGACGGAGGAAATGGAGGGCGAAAACGTGGGTGGTGAGATGGTGAGTGGATGAGTCGAGTTCACGAAGCCGGAACTGACGGTAAAGCTGTTGAGTTGCTGAGACATCTGAGTGAGGAGTAGGTATGCCATTTGTGTAGGGTCGGGCTGAAGGGCCCTGTACAGCTCGATGACAAACGCTGTGAGGACGGCCGAGAATAAACCAGCCTTCCCAAGTGCATATGAGTGGACAGTACGGAGGAATATAACCTCTACACTCACGAACACTAGAAGTGTATCCATGTCCTCCTTACAATCCTTAATCTTGACTTCATCGTATTCCGTCATGGTCTTCGATAGCGTAGCCCATCCCTCCGCACTGCCTCCGGCTCCGTGGTCCTCCTGGTCCTCCTCCAGTTCTGGTATATCATCGTGCTGTAGGGAAACACGACATCATCAGTCTCATTGGCAAGGTGTTGTCAAAGTATACTCTCACATTGACACCTGCTTTCTCCGATGTGTTGATGTGGAAATCGAAGACGGACGGCTTGGGTGGGGCTTTCCTCGAAGCTGGGGTAGGTGGTGTCGACATCCGTTCTCCAACAAAGGTGAAGTTGTCCAAGGTATGTGTTCTATTTGAGTGATGGGCCGTAAGCTCAACTCAATCGAATAAGAGGTTTCGAGATTACTCACCTTCGCCCAGCCTTCGCCTCTGTTATCTCGACGCCTGCGCCAAAGATGCAGCTTGGATGAATTGCTTTGGGTATGTCGTGAGTGTCGTGAAGTCGTGGAATCCTTTCGAAGAAGGCGTGCAATCGAAACAATGCTTATGGGAGTAATTGCATGGTGGTTGTCGTGACAGAGATACAGCGCGTAGCAGAGGTGCAAGCGCCAAAACTTGGCCTCTACAAGTTCCAGTCGCCGAGTCTCACGCGCGAATACGGAAAAGTTTCAGCGTTGTTCGAGATATGAATTTGCTGAGTGCTGTCTACTGTTACACTTTAGAAGCTTGGTCTAATGATACATTGAATCTAGATATTGGATAAGTATGAGATAGTGAAATGAGTGTCCTGAAGATGAGTGGATGCGATGGGTCCCGCCCGGGTGACGGATGCGAACGAACGAGAGCGAGAGGAAAGCGTGGATGCGAAGATAGACGAAAGCAAATGCAAGGAACGAGGATGGCGCCATGGAAAGGCGTATGGGGTATCGATGAATGGTGGGGGTATATGTGTTCAGGAGCGGTAGTTGAGAACGACCGTCACCGTGATCATGGTGGCAGCGAGGGCGAAGATGGTGAACGCGTAGAGGCATCGCTTCGCCCATTTGACCTCTGTTCGTCTGAGCAGCTCAACGAGCTCTCGTCTTTCGGCTTCGGGCTTTGTTGCTTCCCATTCACTTGGCGGAGCGAGTGGGGAAAGAAGGACGACGATTCCAGCGAGCCAAAGCAGTGGAAACACTAGAGAGGAACCTTGGTAAGCACTTGTTTAAGACTATCATGTATCAAGAGATACGTACAGAATCCAAACTGGAAGAGGTACATCGCCAATGTTGGCGGTTCTGCGACTGCCGTGTAGGATGGCAAGTCCGACGCGTCGGCATATGGTGGAGGAGCGACTTCGTCGGCTTCGATGTATATTGGGCTGGCAAGCTCATCGTGCCTGCTGTCTCGTGTGCCTCTGCTTCGATTTACACCAAAGAACAGATCGATTGGGTCGTATGCCTCTTCACGAAGGCTATCGCTGCTTCGCCGAGTCGGTACGGCAGCGGATGGTGGTGAAGGAAGTTCGTGGTGTAGGGGCAATAGAGTGCGAGTTCCGGTGATGATTTGTGCCTCAAGATCGATATGTAGGCTGGATGTAGAAGCGTTGCTCCAGGTGCCAAAGATGGTACGAGTAGTAGTAGAAGAGAATGTAGAAGAGGAAGACATCTTGTTGCTGCTCAGGACAAGTAAGTTGGTTGAGTCGACGGGTGTGGTATGGTTTGATAGCCTAGGGCGAATGCTGACAGTGATGGGGACTGGCCACTGCGAGGCAAGGTATATATCCATCGCTCGCTAACCTTAAGCGAGGCCAATTGGCGGGGCAATCAGGGCGCAAACGTAAAAATATCGAGCGGGATTGGACTGATTGGTGGACCCACACGCACCCACCGATCAGCGGTCACCTTTCCATTGTGACGCGTGTGACGCACGCTGCCCAATTTGGAACCAATCCCGCCAACTTTCCGTCACAGTAACAGTTGTGTGACTGACCAATCCGGTCGCGCGGCACAGGGACAAAGACCCTTTCGTCCATTGGCCTTTTGGACAACTTTGATCATTGTGTGAGTGGTGACCCCATGAGCATCAAATGGCAAGTAACTGAGAGTTATCGTTATAGAATCCTACAAAGTGCGATGCAAATCGTCAAGAAAGCGAGCGTTCCCCACGGCACACACCATTCGGAATCGGATGTCCTTACGACCGATACTTGAACTCGGACAGTCAGCTCGGGCGATGTTTTCATAGGTAGCGTCGCAGTTGTGACAGCTGAGTTCTATTGAATGGGACTAGAGCATCAATGCGAGCACAGATGTAAACCGAGGACCGGAAGGAACTTACTGAAACTGAGACCATTGGAGATGAAGATGACACGGATGGCAACGTCTCCAATATTTCCCAACTTTCTGGCTCGTTTGTTGCTGCAAAGCCTTTCGCTATCACAGCTGTCCCCGTTCCGCGATCAGTCAACATCGTCGCCGGTTTTCTCTGAGATGATTGTAACGCGTCAGTCCCACGCAATACCATAGAATGATAGACAAAGCACCGACCAGATGCTCAGCTGTTGCGTCCTGCGATGATGGCATCGTCGGCCTCGGCGTCGCTGGTTTGTGAGGATGACGTATCGTCGTGACCTCCGCTTGTGTAGGGCGCGAAGTAGAGACATGGCTTTTGGCAACGCCTTCTATTGTCACCGCATCAGAAAGTGTTGGACCAGGAATCTCCACCGTCACCGGTCTTGGTTGCAAGTATATCTGGCGTGCGGGAGCAGCATTGGCGAGTGTGGCAGCGAGAGATACGAAGACGAAGAAACGATTTCGCATGTCGGCGAGATGAGATGGGGGTCGAAGGTCAGTAATGGGATTCGGGGTTATCTAGGAGACTACCTTGCAGCACTTCCATACTTGGTTCGTGTTGTAGACATTCCTCCTGAAAAATGTACACCAGAGTTTCCAAGACATCAATCGCTCATCAATGTGCACCTTGGCAGGAGGAAGTTGTCAAGCAGTGCATGGACTAGAGCGAGCAACAACCCACCTCGGCCTGCGGAACCACGTATTTGGGCCCACGCTGCGCCAAAAAGGGAAGTAGCGCAGTCACGGAAGTAAGAAGTGATCGACGGGCTCCTGCCAAGCCTGGCCAGAGAGTCGATCACTTCCCGGGCATTAGAGGCTCACAAAACTATCCCAGCGAGCGTCATCGAGCACATGAACATCAGTCGATTTCCTGCTGCATAGTACGTGCCAACTAGTGGTATATGGGGTTGTAGTTCACGTTATAGAGATATCTTCACTGTTCTATGTGCTCTGCGAACCACTGTCCAATACCATCAGTACTGCATTTCAGGCGATCGTCAAGATACGCACCTTGGTCAAGAATCGCGCAGAATCCTTCGGTGTTCTCTTCTGGGTCTTGTAGTCTACATGGGTAACACCAAAGCGAATCTTGTAACCATCGGCCCTACATCAACCATCCGTCAGGACCGATCCAACTCACAGCAAGCAAAGGTGAGTTATACCATTCAAAGTTATCCAAAAGACCTGTCCAAAGAGTCATTAAAATCAGAATGTCAAATGGCGAAAAGATCACATACTCCAGCCAAAGTATCCGCGAACGTCCACGTCGTCTTCGTTGACTGCTTGAAGCACGGCGTTCGTGTATCCTTCGAAGTAATCGACTCTATCTTTGTCGTGAACAGCCTCCTCTACAGGTAAGTCGTTCTCTCCTTTCACGGGGAAGCCATTCTCGGTAACGCTGCGAGGAATCTGCGTCAGCCTCGATCTTGAATGCGGAACCACGGTCTACGTACTAGATTGGTTTTCGGTAGGTCTGACCCTCCGGATGTGAATCATAGTATAAGAGATGGGAGTGAAAGACTCACCCTCCAAAGGTGGTTTAACAACTAGCGGGAGGGTCCGAAATTACGTGCGTTCGACAGTAAATATAGTTTCAAAGACTCACATGACGGAAACCCTGTGGGTCTTGGAGCTCGAAGCATAAGCTACGGAGAACCTCCAAGATCAGCTCACGACTCACATGTTTGTAACCAAGTTGCATCCGCTGTTTTCATGGCATCAGTAAACATTAGGAGAGGGACGAGCCGAAGAACACTCACATATAGCACCAAGTTGTGTGCCGTCAGGCTTCGTATGACCGGTCTTGACAAAGCCCATGTTCTCGTCGTTACCACCGTCCTCTAACCAAGTTCGTTATGAGACATCAGGTCGCAATTCACGCGCGTGTTTAACTCACGAACGAGATGTGTTGTGTACGTATTCAGACCGAAGAAGTCTGATGACCCGTGGACCAACGCAATCTCCTCAGGCGTGAACTCCGGGAGACGATCCCCCACGATATCCTTCACTGTTTGAGGGTAGTATCCGAGATATATCGGATCCTGTACGCTAGTGAGCCGTGCTTGTATCCTATCTAGTACAGGCAGAGACGCTTACGGCGAATCTTCCTATCATAAAGATGAGCACTTCGTCGGGAAGAAGAGACAGCAAACGCACCCATCTTGAAATCCAAACCACGCAATGCGGCCGCTGCGTTCTCCGGCTTGTCATCATATGGAAGTAGCCAATGAGCGTCGACGGTGATGCCAATTTGTCCCTTCTGTGATGATTGGAACTCATTGCGATATAGCTTGACAGCATGAGCATGAGCCAAGATGACATGATGACCGACACTGCAGCAGAGATAGAGATTAGTAAAGGCCGTAGTGCTTGCTCAGAGAGGGTACGAACATCCATTGCTCGGTGTTGCTGACATGGCCAGGAGCGAACACCCCGACGCTGTACCCTAAGGTGGAGATGATCCAGGGTTCGTTGAAAGTGATCCTGTGGAGAGCACCATTTGAGCCCGGCAGTCGGTTACTGGCATGGTGCACACATACCAGTTTTGCACAAGATCTCCGAACGCTTGAAAGCATACCTAGCATGGTGTACGATCGGTATGACATCGAGATGAATGAATAGCACAATCGCAAACCTTGGCGTAATGCACGTAGTCTTGGATAATCTCCTCCTTGTTCAGCCAGCCACCGTACCGATCATGAATGCCCTGGGGCAGATCCCAGTGGTACAAAGTCTGACAAGATTTAATTAGTCGTCCTCAGATTGTCCTCAGACCACGGAATGCACGCGCAAGATACATACCACCCAAGGCGTAATCCCCCGCTTGATCAACTCTTCAAGCTGTGTCCTGTAGAACTGAATACCTGCTTCATTGACTGGGTCGTTGCGTCCGCCTTTAGGGATTATTCGGGTCCACGCAATGGAGAACCTGTACGCCTTGACGCCATACGACTTCAAGAGGTCGATGTCTTCCTTCCAGAGGCGATACGAATCTGTAGCAACATCGCCGTTGCCGCCATCGCGAATTTTACCTGGAGTCTTGCTGAAGGTGTCCCAGATGGACGGCTCGCGACCATCCTTGTCGAACGATCCTTCGATCTGATAACTCGCTGTAGGTGAGAAAGTTCATCGTCAGCTTAGCTGTGGAGATGCTGCAACAAGGAGGTGACCTGCCGGTTGCGAAGCCCCAGGTGAAGTCTTTGGGCAGCTTGAAGGAAGTCGTGGCAGCCATTGCAAGTTGAGACAGTTGTACTAGATGAATGCCTATGAAAAACGATGAGACGAGAGTGCGCTCTCAAGTCAGTATATATCATCAGTCACTGGTAGAATTGGGGAGCGGACATTCTTCGGAGGATAGACCCGGTGACAAAAGTAGAACACTGTGGAAGATGGTTCTTCCGCGTTATCGAGCCTTGTGAAAGGTAGTATAGCCTAGTAGGCTGCTCAAACAAACCTCTACTATGCATCGAACAGCTCAGAGTACTTGAAGCAGTTCCGGAAGCAGACAAAACAACAACGTATACGACAAAGATCGAAGCCCGACGCAATTCCACTGGCCAAATTCAATGTAACTCAATTATCAGTACAACAACAGTCACGAAAGCCACAGCAGAGCAAGGACGTTTACTCAGTCTTTCTCTGCGTAGGCCAGAAGATGGTGCTCTACTTCTTCCTCGGGAAGAACTCGCCACTGTCCTCTCGTCTTCACAGGCTCCTCTTCTCCACTCGACACGATGCCGATCTCGACCTCACCAGACTTAAAGTCCGTCGCGTGAACAGTTGAGATAGCTTCAATCGCCATCTAACCCGATGATATGATCAGCCAGAACGTCAGAACATCAAGACCGCAGGTACGCACCTCGATGACCTCAGCCCGACTCAACGTCTTGCCCGCTTGTGTCGCATCGTCCGCTCCACGTCCGTTGTCCAGCTTCTTCCACTTCTTCTCTAAGTGGTTCATGGCCTCCTGCTGCTTCTGTCCCGAGGATGTTGCGTGGAAGCCGACGAAGTACCCAGCAGGATCGAGCTTGAATATTTGGGGACCGTATTCGGGATCAATGCCGATCAGGATCATAGCTGCTCGACGGCGCGACGAAGTTAGTTTGAGAAAGAATTGAAAGATGACGTTGACGTACCAATACCCAATGGCCTCATGGCCGCTCTCTGGGTGTAGACCTGGTTGATGTTCGCCATTCTCCGCGCAAGTGCATCTGGTGTGATTTCGTAGCCGTACTTATAACGGAACTCGGCAGCCTCTGAACGTGCTCGTTGGACTTGCGCGTTTGCGTCCGCTGTAAAGCACATTTGAGATGTTAGACAAGGACGCGTCATTCGTAGAGAGTGGGCGCGTACCAATGAGACCCGTCATCACGCAACCAATCGTGGGGGTAATGCTGAAGAGGTGGGTAACAGTGTTCGCGTCGAGAAGTTTGTCCTGCATGATGAAGAATGTCGGAACGCATTGCGTATAGATGATGGTGTAAGTACGCACTGGAACCTTCTTCTGGGTAATAACAACGGCGGTGTCCTTGCCTCGGACAGAGATGGCGGTGTGTCCTGAGCCCGTGATCGCTTTGAATGCATATTCTATGGAAACACACCCAAGGTTCAGACGGCTGATTCTGGAGAGAAATGGTTGGGTACTCGCCTACTTGATACAAACGGCCCTCAGGTGAGAACACCGTCAGATATCTAGGTTTATGCAGTCTTCAGTATCACGTCCTGGTGCAGACAAAGGTTACAGACCTATCGTATGACGTCCTCGACATCTTCAAAGACGTTCAGCTAGTGGATTGTGCGGAAGAAAAGGAGAAGGACAGAAGGAAGTGGCTGGTCTAGGACAGGATCAGGAAGGACGCGTAACTCTGGTCGATCCTTAGGCGCTCGGTCACGCGTACGCGTCGGGCAGAGCGCTTATGTTCTACCTCTTTTGCCTTCAAGTTCACATCCTCGAGTCCTCTGCACGAAATATGCCTTTTTCCCTCTTGGAGTCGTGACTCGTTCTTGAACAAATTTTCTTCTTGGATACATTTCAGCTGCTGTGATGCAGCGAGTGAATCCGATAATTTGATGCCAATGCGTCCACACCATGCTGTCGGCGTCGTTGGTCTTAACGGTGCGTTTATGTGCCCCGAGTCCGCACAATTTCTAGCTCACAGCTTTGCTTACTCTCAGGCTGAACTGTTCAGTGGCGTTGAACTACTCTGTATGATCTCGGGGCCCGCGTCACAGCGTGTCGGAGAGCGAACAACCCGGCCTTGTGCATCGCCGGCGCCCCCGATGGTGCTTTTTGCATGCCCTTTCGAGGTTGTCGCCTTGCCTCCGGCTTCGAAGAGTACATCTTCAGTTTTGGAACCACGATTTCGCCTGCAAGGTGTAGTCAGATCGCCTGTTCTCAGCAATGTAGGTGCGCGTCTTATACGTCTGAGGCGCGTAGCTCTAAATGTTTCTTCGTTGCAGCTCACAAGATCACCCTCTTTATAGAAAGAAACTAACGTCGATCTCCCTGGCCCTCTGCTAGAAAGGGAGGAGAGGCAGGGCCGGCATTAAAACAAAGCGCATGCGGTATTTTTGTCGATGATGCATACGGCGACGTGCTTTTGAAGAATGGAGTACCCAGCTTGCCATGGGTGCGTACCGAATCAGAGCTATGATAGTATCATTACAGATCACAACGCCAGTTAGCACACAGATGGCGCTGAATCTCAAGCGACTTTGATGAAGTGAAGCTCATCGCAGCCCCAATGCCATCGTGCTATGGAGTCCGTGGGTACATTTGGGGATTCGCCGAAGCAGAACCTTACACCGGTGACCGGAGTCACCAGTCGCTCAGTTCTGTCGAGTAGCGTCTACACGTCTGCATCAAATCTCGCCCTTCAATAGACCATACGTTGCTTGAATGACAGATCCGTTCATCGGCTATGGCTCAAGTCTCGGGGATGAAGCATATGAACATTGCCACATTGCACAAGTTACTCATATACCTGGCCCTCCACAAGCGAAAGTGGCTTCGCCTCCTCCACCTCTGCTCCGCGCACTGTGCGCTGCCCTCCTCGCCGCCACGCTTGGCGCGGTTGTTCCTACAGCGACGCTGGACCACCCCGCTGCTTTTGCCAGCGCGGGCCAGACTGACCATCTGGTGGACAAGCAAAGTTCATGACCACCTTGGAGGATGCCGCCAGAGAACTGTGAGTGATTCATTGACGTCTCGATCGATTGCGGCATTTGACAGTGTATTCATTTCCGTACACACCAGGACTAATTCGCGTTATCTTAATCTGGTGGCTTTCGGTATGTATTACTATTAGATGCTGCGTAAAGCGAGTCTATCTGAACTATACTTGAATGTAGCTATCCTGTATTACGACTATGGCTTGACGATCTCCGAGGAAGTAGCCCGGTATTGGTTTACTGGTGGCTTCACATGGATGGCGTTCCTCTTTTTCGCTGTACGATACCTCTCGGTATTCGGCCACCTTCCAGTTATTTTTCATGTCTTTTCAAGTTATGACGGACAAGGGGTGAGTGACGTATGTTGAGATGAATTATCGGAGTGCTAACGAGACTCTAGCCGTTGTGCGTAGACTCTAATAACCTGTTTGAGCAGCGACTGACGCACTCACAGGTGTAGCGACATGCTCTTATATCATCAAGTGTTTGCAATTCTTATCCAGGTCATTGTCGGAAGTAAGCTCTGCTGTGGATGCTCCTTTTCGGCTTGACTGATGTCTGTTCGCAGTTCTTCTCATCGTCCGTACCTACGCACTGTATAATCGCAACCGCTGGGTCCTGGGTGTGACGGTCGGAATAGCCATCAGTGGTGCAGTGGTGGCCTGCGTAAGTGTCTACGGCCTACAGCACAAGAGGAAGCTCTGACATTTCCTTCCTAGTGGGCAGTCCTAACTCCACACGGACCGCCTCCTCCTACCGTGAGCGACGCGGCCTGTAATGTCAATCTGTCTGATCTGCAGTGAGTACGCATCTTGTAAGTTTTATTGCGCGCTTCTGATGTTTCACTCAGGGGAATATGTTAGTCAAACTGGCTATCAGTTTTTCAGACTTGACCGTTCTGATTTGAGACTTAGATTTCGCTATAGCTTGGAGCGGCATGTTGTTCTTCGACTGTCTAATTTTCGGCTTGACCGTAGCTCGATCCATCGTCCTCAGTCGCACAGCTAGGCGAACGCTCTTTGATATCATGTTGCGAGATGGTGAGTGAAATCCCATCTCTGTATTACCACTCTCACCAACGCTATCGCGCAGGGGCAATTTATTTTGCGTGAGTGTTCGTCCTTAGCAAAAGGCGACAATGACACTCTCTTACGCGCTCTCACGTAATGCAGCTGCATGGCAGGAGCGAACTTATGGAACATCATAACTTTCATAGTCCTCCAGGTAAGTAGAGCAATCTGTTTCGAGAAAACGTGTTTCACTAATGGCTGATCATGATCAGCCCAGTCTCAAGGGTGTACCAACGATCTTCACAAACGTGTACGTCACACCAGCACCGAGAATCAACTTCGACATCTGACCGAGAGCGCCTCGTACAGGATTTCTACTACCCTTATTTCGCGCCTCATGCTCAATATTCGAGACCCGAGGATTCTACAACAATCTCGTACCTTTACCACGACGACGGACAACAGTGCAGGTCCTTTGACGCGAGACCTCCCGTTTTACTCAACACTGTACCCTGATGTTGGAGATATGTCTATGCCGGTCACTCCAAACCCCGAATCTCCAGCCAACCTTAATTGTGAGTTTCTACACAAAGCATTGCTAATCGCGGGGTTGCGTTCTGACCTTCAGAGTCACAGCTTACGAACTTCATCCCTTGAACGACCGGGGTGATCACGGCTAGGTGCGACAACGACAACCTTCGAGGCTGCTTCATTTCTGTTATCATACACTAGTAGTACATACTTTCGTCCGTTGTGCTGTACTTTCATGCTCCAACATATTGGTTCGTATGAAGACTGCTACACGGGATCCCTTCGTCATCGATTACCGAACAGTACCCATCGCACTCCCTCGTACACCGACAACGCATCTGGTATCTTGGTCTTCCGTCTCCGCCGCCTGCGTCCTGTTGTAATGTCCTGTCGCTGTGGTGGACCGGCGAACGCGACTGCTCTATCAGAGGGAGGATCGTGCTCCGTATCCGCGAGGAGGTAGACTTTAGTCGAGAGCTGGGATGTCGGCGTGAATGGTGTGAGACCCGAATCAGAAGGTGCGATAGATTGTGGTGGTGGTGTTGTAACCAGCGGAACTGCTGCCTCTGTGTTCTCCGAGGAAGTCAACACAACCCATCAGGCAACTGAGAGGGGACGGTGCTATGGCGAACGTCACTGACCCGCAGGGCTGGTAAGGCTCTCGCTCTCGTGCTTCTGCTTCAACCGCTGCTCCAACTCTTCAAATGCAGACAAGATGGTGTTCCTGGCCGACGGGCTGCTGGCACGAGAAGGCTTTATGCTTTCTGGCCATTCATCCTCGGGGACGTGAAGAACTTGCAAAGAGGTCCGCAGAGATGATACTTTGTCGTTGTAGTCGGTCAAAGCCTCTTCGTAGAGGTCGTAGACGCAGATGGCACAGCCAGACATGCAGCATTCTGCAAAAATTGTGAGCGAGGACTCATCTAGCAAATAGCAGCGCGACGTACCATCATCTGCTGGTGGTCTTGGCTTCTCGGGAATGACAAATCCCATGAACATCTTCTTGTTCGACGTACTGGGCGCACTCGTGTGCGTCTCCAATCCACCCTCGTCCTTCAACTCCGCTATACGCAGATCGTAACCTTCCTTTCCTCTCAACGACCTCTCTAATCTCCCGTAACGCATGCTGAGGTTCTGACCTCCCCGAATAGGATGTTTCTTGCGAGCGACATCTATAGGTGATAGGCGTGGAGGTTCTGGGGGTATCGAGCTCTTGGAATACGGCTTGTAGGGTATCACTGGCCGAGTCGTGAGCCGAGCAGTTCCGGTAACATAAGTGTCGTGCGTTGCTACGAGTCTAGAGAGACGCAGCATTCGAATAAGTACATGAGATGGAGCAAGAAATGGGTCAAGATGATGGGAGCATGAGCGTCCAGAGAAAAGCGTAAGTACACCGGCGCCTCAGTCAGCACTCTCCTCATCTCTCTACCGCCACAGTCGTCTTGCACAACCGTCTCTCGGACGACATCGCCGACGACCAACAGGCCAACATGGCGTCGTCTAGCACGGCGATGAAGACATTCTCCCTCGCAAATGACATCTATACCGTCTCGCCTCAAGACGAGATCTACAAGTTCGATCCTGATACTAATAGGCGCATCTTGCGGGACAGTCCTTGGGCAAAGGAGTGAGCACCTTTCTCGTCTCTTGGCTGTTGCGGGTCTCATTTTTGCTTCTCATATAGCCCACACTACTTCAAGACATGCAAGATCTCAGCTACAGCTCTGATCAAGATGGTACGTACCTCATGCTAGACCATGAACGCGTACGCGTCTCTGAGTGGCCCCAATACAGGTTATCCATGCGCGTTCTGGTGTACCGTACGAGATTATGGGATTGATGCAAGGGAAGGTTATGGGAACCTCCCTGGTGATCCTCGATTCGTTTGCGTTGCCTGTGCAAGGTACGGAAACCCGAGTCAATGCAGCAGACGAAGCGAATGAGTACATGGTGCAATATATGGAGCTCAGTAACAAGGTGAGTAGTATTGTTCCTGAAATCTGAGGCATTGATCTCATTGTGTTACTGCAGATCGGACGGCTGGAGAATGCCCTTGGGTGGTACCACTCCCACCCAGGTTATGGATGCTGGCTATCGGGTATCGATGTCACTACCCAGCTAAACAACCAGAAGTTCCAGGATCCGTTCGTCGCGGTCGTGGTATGTGTCTTCACACTTGCGCCCCCTATGTACTCACGTCTTCACTCTAGATTGACCCCAACCGCACAATCTCTGCAGGAAAGGTCGACATTGGCGCATTCCGCACGTATCCTGAAAACTACACGCCTCCTGACGCCGCAGCTTCGGAGTATCAGTCCATCCCGCTCAACAAAATCGAAGACTTTGGTGTTCACGCAAATCAGTATTACTCTCTGGACGTGCAAATATTCAAATCCAGTCTCGATGAGGAGCTGCTGGGCCTACTGTGGAACAAGTACTGGGTAAACACCCTCAGCCAGAGCGCCTTGATCTCCGTAAGTCTCGTACGAATGATATATATGGGTGCGGTATGTCTGACGTGAATAACATAGAATCGGGCATATGCAGTGTCACAGTTGACCGACTTGCACCAGAAGTTGGTGAAGGCTCAAACGTCGGTGGCAGCCACTCGAGCACCTCAGCCAATTCTCAACGAAGACAGGCCTGTCCAGAAGGTGCGCTCATGTTTCCATTGTACCACGTCTCTACTTACCCTTCTATTTGTAGAAGGGTGAAGAGAAGAAGAAGGACGACGGGAACGATCTCGCTAAAGCGATCAAGGATGGGTTCGCAAACCTTTCAATACACCTCCCTTTCTTTTACTGACTACAATCTCAATAGCAACAAGATTGCTATCGAAGCACAACACGGCCTCATTGCACAGGTTCTGAAGGATGTCATTTTCTCCCTTCGTCCAGAACCCTCAACGTCCGAGTCAGATGCTGCGCCCACGAAGTCCGCGGAAGAGGTGTTGGACACAGCCATGTCAATCGGTTGACGTTGCCCACGCGTGCCCACCTCAGAAAACTTTTGTACTGTACTAGATCCCTCGTTACGCCTCACATTGTATTGTATTCAAGTCGCCGTATGCCGCATGGAAAGAACGTTGTAACTCTAACGAAAACAATTGTATGATGTCCCTTCCATCGCTCACGTGACGAAGCTAGCTAAGCGCGACGCGCCCAGGACGTCGGGACGCGTCGGCTTGTTTCCCAAAGCGGTAGTCTCCCTTGTTTCCCTCCCGCCACTCATTCCCATCCGTCCTGACCAGGACAATTGTCTTCCTTGTCTCTGGTGAGAGGCTGAATCCGTTCAATTCTATTTCGGAGTCGAGCGTTTCTAGGGCAGTGTCGGTCCTAGAAGGTTCCCTGAGAGGAAGTAGCCGGTAGTCTCATTTATATACCTTAGGTGCGTCTTTGCTGCCCTGTTTCCATAATACCACCCCAACGTCTGACATCCATTCACCTAGACCATAGAATATGCGGCTCATCTCCGCGAGGTCACTCGCAATTGCTGCGGTAGCGGGGCTCACAGCGCTCCCTACCGCGTCGGCATGGGGAGCAGCTGGCCACGAGATAGTAGCGACCATCGCTCAGATACACTTGCACCCAACAGTCCTCGCCGAAGTCTGCGAAATCCTCTATCCTGGTTCTTCTCTCGTCTCGACAGACGCAGGACCTCCGTGCTACATATCCCGTGTTGCGACGTGGGCCGACCAAGTGCGGAGGCAACCCCAGTATCGGCACACCGCCTCATGGCACTATATCGGCGCCGTTGAAGACCATCCGTCTCAGACGTGCGTATTCCCTGGTACACGAGGGTGGGCCGGAAAGACGGACGTGAACGTCCTCGGAGCTGTTCGGAACATGACGACGGTTCTGGAGGACTACACCATGGGAACGGCGGATTCGTCGCAAGCGGAAGAGGCCATGAAGTTCCTCATTCACTTCATGGGAGATATGCATATGCCGTTGCACCTTACTGGGAGGGAGAGAGGCGGGAACGGAGTGAGAGTAACCTTTGATGGTCGAGTGACGAGTGAGTATAGCACCTGCCAATTGCGGACATGCGCGTGGTATTGATGCTTCTGTGCTTCGCAGACTTGCACTCCCTCTGGGATGGCCTGCTCATCGCGCAGGCCTTACGCACCATACCCAGGAATTATACCCAAGCGTTGCCCGCTGGGAAATCTGCTCTCGACATTGAGTCTCACCTTCGTGGAACCATTTACGATCCCTACGTACGCCGCCTGATGTACGAAGGCTTTGGCAACGACCTCATCCTCGGGCGTTTCTCTTCAGAGTACGCAGATTGGCTGGCATGCCCCGCCATTGAGGAGCAATCGATCTGGAGTAGCATGCAGACGAGGCTGGGCCTTCAGAGGACGCAGGATGAGACGAGATGGGACGACGATGCTCTGTGCCCGTATGCGTGGGCGAAAGAGCTGCACAAGCTCAACTGCGAGCTTCCTGCGTGGCCACGCGAGATCGACGAGCCTCAGCACATACACGCGGCAATGGCTTCTTCCAGTCACGAGGAGCTTCACACCGAAGACGAGTTCCTAGACTCATATCAGTATGGACGCCGTCCTCTTCCACATCCTGACTTGGTAGAGTTGGATACTCCCGAGTATGCTGGTCGGATCCGCTCTCAATGGGTAGTGGAGAGATTACTTGCGATGGCAGGTATAAGGCTGGCGGGACTCCTCAACGGTCTGTTTTTGGACGTGGAGTCGCTGAACGCCACCTCCGAATCCGGGGAGTATACGATACTTCCATTGTGGTAAATAACCCTCACAGGCACTGTAACACGATATACTTGTAAGATACCATTTAGACTCCGATACTCATCCTCATCGTTTTTGCGACTTCTGTACTTATACTGTACCTCCACGGACATTGTCGTTCCTTTTGTAATTTTAGAGCAGTCTTTTCGTGCATAATGCTAAATCATTGGACAACATGATACAAACACCAGGTTCTAAGGTCATGAATCCGCTCTACGATTCTGCATCCCAGGTACACAAATACAACCCAAGAGGTTTCCGACTAATTGTAGCCAAATTTCTAATTCTTTATGAAGGGGGACTAGCGATAATTGATTAGTGACCGTTAATTCGCGTGGTAAATGTGCAACTTGAACTTACACAGCGGGGACAGAGGTGACCGGGCCGGGGTCAGTGGGGAGAGTAGGGAAGGTGGTAGTAGCACAGGCCTGCTCAATGTCGTTGTGGGACAAACCAGCGGGAAGATGGGCAGCGCTGTCAGCGGGCTTGGGAGTGGGGATGATGTCAGAGCAATCGACCAGTGTGTTGGCACTGTGACCGAGGATTGCGAGCTTGGCCATGGCAGCCTTGAAGGAGTTCTGGAGCTTGGCCTGGTTGTCTATAGATCGGGGCGAAGTCAGTGATGTTGCGAGGATGAGCCGAGGTTGGATGGTGTACTCACTGACGAAAGACTGCCATTCGCAGGCGGTACGGGAGTCACGAGCGAGCTCGGAGTCTGATTGGAGACGGATCTCGCCGCGGAGGGGAGACTCAACTTCACCCTGGTTGCCACCAGTCCCGGGGAAGAGAGTGCCACGGAGCTGAGTCTCAATGAAGAACTGAGTGTCGAAGTGGCCAGGAGTGGAGTCGAAGGGGGTTCCAGGGATGGAGGGATCGACGTGATCGGCAGCTGCGACGGTGTGCCTATGCAAAATGTGAGTGAGCTACATATTCTGATCTCATGGTAAGTTGTTCACTTACGAGGCCAAGAGCGCAACAACCTCAGCGGGACTGAACCCGGCATCAGCAAACCGGGCAAGGATCTTGTCAACGCTGTCGAAGGGCTCGGGAATGAGCAGATCGGGGGAGGCTTGAACCGGGGCAGGGCGACCGAACAAGAACTGCAGCTGAGGAGCACCAGGGCAGTTGCTCACACCGACAGCGCCGGCAAACTGGATGCTATAAATTTTTCAACCGATAATCCGTGCAAATGAGTACCCTAGCTACTTACAAGTCACCAGGAGTGATGTTGTGCTTAGCAATGAAAGGCTTTTGCGCATCGACAATGTCGTCGATACCACCGTTGGCGTGGAAGACGGTCTCAGTGTCGGAGAAGACAACGATGGACCCGTCAGCACCTCCGCCTCCGAATTTACCTTGAGCGGTCAAGGCGGGAGAGAAACCGATCGCATCGTGGAAGGTAAGACGGAGCGACTCGTGGACTTCTTCTCCGCACTCGCCACCGTCGAAGAGGTTGGCTTGGATGTCGTCAAGGATGGGGAAGAGAGCGCAGCAAGCCGCGTTGGCAGTGGTACGACCGTCGGAGCAGGTGGCGCGGCGGATAACAGCACCTGCATCGCGAGTTGAGGCTGTGTTACAGAAGAAAAGCCTGCATTGCACATACCATTGGCGAACTGGAGGCTGGCGGCCACGACAGCAAAGGAAACAAGAGCTTTGAACATCTTGAAGGAGACGACTGAGTCTGCGTTGACTGCCTTGAGACTGGAGTGTCCTGAAGTTTGTTCGTCGTCGCGCTCCAGCTTATATACTCGTCGACGGCCCGCGCTCGCGTATGGTCTTGTCTGCAACTTTCGTTCAAAATCTGCATCCCGCGCCGATTGCACGGTTCCCAGAGGTGAAGATGAAGCCACCCATGGTCTTGGGCCAATCATCGGCCACGAATTTGCTAGACTGCATGCTATGAGCTGCAAACCTGTGCCCGTTCTCCCACTTCACCTTACGGTCATCGCGAAAACGCAAGTCTGAAACTGGCAACAACCCTCTTTCCGTGTGAGCGGAGAGAGACTGTTGACAAGAATGGGTGAAGGTCGCGCCGTCTTGGTGTGAGCTGTTCCTTCCGGTGTTGAGTAACAGGAGTACCGGTTCCCTCGAGGTCTAGATATGCCCTGGATTTGGTTCCCAGATGAAGGGCACCAAAGATTGGGATACGACGAACTAGACATGCCGGACAGCGCAGCTCCACTGTGGTAACTGTGGTAAGTGCGGATCCTTGAGACCGTGATTTCGTCCTCGAACAACCCAAGGCACCGTCATCGAGTCAAAAATCCTCGATCTGTCTGAGCCTCGGTCAATCAGTCAGGCATTATGCAGGTACCGGGTTTGATTGCCATCGGAAATTGCTCTGTGTGTGACTCGCAGTCAGACTGTTGGGGATCCCTGCAGCGTCGTCGCCGTTTTGTTGTGGATAGACCTGGGAGTGTGGCAGAGATCCTGGGATCCATCTGCTTGGGCCGACCGAAAGAAGGGGACGAAGGTGATGTGAGATGTTGGTCGGACGGAGCAAGACAGAAGCGCTTTCGTGGGCGACAACCACAGTACAGGAGAGTTGCATAGAAGCAACGCCTTCCCTGCGCCGGGACCGAGGGTGTACTGGGCCTGAAAGCATATTGTACTTCACGTATACGCTCCTTCAAGAACAGCTACGCCAACGCCACAAAGCTTTGAAAGACGCTGCAGATCATTGAGTTCACCTCCCGAGAACAAGACACAATATGGCGTACGTTTGACTGCAGATCTCGCTCTATACGACGACCGCATGTCACCAAACTGATATTTGGTTAGGCGAGACATTGCAGCGGCTGTCGTCGTAAACTGTGGGTACTCCAAGTCCAAAACAGAGCTCCTGGTTGTCGAAGGCGGTATCCATACTTGCTTTTCGCTCTTCCGTCCTCACGGATACCACAGATGCCGGACGAGCGGGTCTTGGCGCGAGAGCATTCCGGGCCTGCTCCAAGGTACAAGGCGGTTTGTACCTTACATGAGCAGTGCAACGTTACCGGAAACCGTCTCACCGTTCAGCGGGGGTGTGAACATGGTGGTGGTCGGGACACAGAACTGCGGGTCCGCTCGCACGGTAGAATTTCGGCTTGATCCTTCGTCTCGGTCACGTTACATGCACGTGCTCGCGTCGCCCATGTACTCTACCTCGCAACCAGAGGCAGCCAAGGGGAGTAGCAACAAGGACAGAGCACAATCCATGTAGGAGGTTCGACTCTAAGCGGGCACTCGGAAAGCCTTCAAAGTGGAGGTATTAAATTATGCGCAAAAACATACAGTAAGACTTCGCACCCCGAAAAAACACTTGGAGACACTCTATGCCACCTTTCTCATCAAACCTCGAACTCGTCGTTCACTAAATCCGCAAAAGGATTGAAATCCTCAGGACTTTCTGAACCTTCGACGAGTCCATTCAGGTCTGCTCCCAGTTTCTTCTCTGCTTTCTTCTTCTTGGGCACCTCATCCTCCTCGTCCGACAACCGTGAGCCAGACATGCCGCTCTTCGTCAACTTCTCCAAGCGGCGTTCCGCAGATTGGACCCGTTTACGGTGAGCTGGATGAGCAGGAAAGGGTGTGATAGCGCTCGAAGCGAATGGAAAGAGGACAGAGTCAGAGTAATAGTCGGAATCGGAGTCTGCGTCCACGTCCGAAGATGGGAAAGGAATGTCGTCCGACGGTGGCACTGAACCCTCTGACGAGGTATCGGCGCTGTCAACGTTCTGTGGCGGAAGACCTCTGAGCCGTCTCTCTCGGTTATCCTCCCCTTTCAGAAAACGCGCGAACGCCCCAATTGCGTTCCAGTGGCTGATCTCAGTTTTCGGTGTCGCTGCGGATGAGGGACGCATATGGACGCCGTCGTCGTCCTCTAGGTCTCCAGCCTCCGTCGTATGACGCAGGTTCCGAGCATCGTGCGAGATCCTGATCGTGTCTCCCGCTGAGCCATGCGAATAAAAGACAAATGGCAAGTTTCCGATACCCTTGCGTGGTGGCACAGTCCCTCTGTGGACTGCAATGTGAATAGAAATATGTGGATTATGTCGCTGCTAGCCGTGATCAACTCGAAGTCCAGGAAGGAAACGAACAACTACGCACGTATATGATAGCATGCTGCAAAGTCGGCCCCTTGGGCCATAAGTGCGATAGTAAGAAATCGTCCTCCGCCTCCCATGTCCATCCCTCTTCCTCATCATCGTCATCTCCGTCGTCCGCCTTGGATCCAGCAGTGTCCAGCACATCGTACAAATCCCTGAATATGTGCCGTTCCCGCACACTCGACAGCTTCTTCCACAGCTTTCCGGTAGGCAGCACCACCCCTTTCGTCTCCTCTTCGCCGCTAACCAGAGCATGCTCCTTGCTCGCCTTGTACACCTCGAACACATGGCCCCGCCACGATTCCGACTGTGTTGATACGGGGTTTGTGGAGGTACCAGCCGTGGCTTTGCGCTTGCTGGTAGACGGCGTCCTTCCAAGGCTCATCGCCCGGGATACTGCAATCGCCTTTCCCTTCGCCGCTCGCGGAGTAGGGTCTCTCATGGAATGATGTTGGCTACTGTCCGTCGCGAACAGGAAGAATATAAGCTTGTGTAGATGCCTGAAAGAGTAGTTCGTCGGGACTTGAGCGACTCGGTAGATTATGGGGGCTTTCTTGGGAGTGCGAGAGCGCGTCGTATCCGTGGCTGCCTTCTCGCGGACATATTGAAACCGCAACACCACATGCTTTCCGTATGAACTGGCTTTAGGAAGGTCTAGCGCAAATAGCGACTTCTTCAGACCGAACGGATTGGATGGCGAGTCCGATGGGATAGAAAAGGGTGTACGTGGCGTTCGAAGGGATAGAGGAGTGGACGACGATGAGGCAGAGCTGCGAGACGAGAAAGGTGAAGATCCACGTAGATCTCTTTGCAGTCGTTTGGCGGGTGGACCTGGTGTAGACGTGGCGGCCGCGATGTCAAAACTATCTCGTGATCTCTTCGACATACGAAGACGAAATGACCGGAAACTATCCTGTCGACAAGAGACAGGAGAAGACGGACCAGGAGGACTCGGAGATGATGGTGGTGGAGAGCATGTGGCGTTTACTCAACCTGGTTGGAGAATTTGTCACGAGGCTGCGAGTGCATCGCGCCGCGTCACAGTCAGGTGATCCAGAATATTGAATTTTCGCCGTAGCTAGTCACTAGCGTCA
>RWJN01000680.1:0-12964 GCA_004332605.1 Steccherinum ochraceum
GGAGGCATTTGAGTGCGGGCGTGTTTCCGGTGTCGGCGTCGTCGAGCGGGTCGTCGTCCCATCCGTCTTACAACTCCATGAACTGATTTGATGTTATTTGACTGACTGACTGACTTCTTGATTTACTGTTTTTATTCGCATCCCACACGCTCACTCACTCTTATTCAGTGTACAATATCCATCCATCCTCACATACCTACCCCGCATTTAAGTAACATCTACCCACCCACATACCTATCATATCATATCCATGTGCTTTCCATCCATCCATCCATCCCCGTCTACCGTATGCATTCATTTATTCGCTATCAACTTGGGCTTTTTTTCGGGGAGGAGGGATTTCTTCGCATAACGCGTTGTCTTTTGTTTTTCTGCTTTTCGTGTACATTTAGACGTTTCGTGCATATTACAGCTCCTGTATCTATCATAAGCAAATCTTTCATTCAGTGGGATCGTGTGGCCGGTATATACGTGTAAATCGATGGTTGCGATGCGAAAGAGTTGGGGCTCAAGTCTTAGGTATTGTGATGACTACAACAGCGAAGCAGATGTTGAGGACAGGATGAGTATGCGTGAAGTGTATAATGAGAAATGCGAGATGGTAGGTGACATGATGCTAGTACGTGTATCTATCATACGCAAATCTTTCGTTCAGTGGGCCGTGTGGCCGTTATATACGTGTACATCCATGCTTGCGACGTGAAGGAGGTCTGATGACTACAGCAACCATGTAGGAACGTTGAGGACAGAACGCGATGCTGGTATGTTCTTCATGACTGTCGAGTCGGAGATCAAGCAGCTCTGCCAGCCGCTGCACAATCCGAGCGATGCCCCGCCTTCCAGTCTCTGCGCGACATCTTTCGTCAGCAGCGAATCCTTACTTGAGTCAGAATAAACATGAAACCACTCACTTCGCCTGGCACTCCACGCTGCAATACAGAACTCGCCAGCAACCTTTACACACTCGCAGCGGATGGTGTACCCGTTCCATCCCCGAGCACGCGCACGTTTCTGAGAAACACCGTCTGGGGATCTTCCAGTAGCACCGTTCGTCGCTCAGCGTCGACGCCCTCGGCGACGGAAGTGGAACGCCTTCGTACAAGTCGACGTACTCACCCGCTTGCCGCCAGATCCGCAGGCCGTCCTCCTTCAGCTCGTGATGCTCTTCGTCTTTCGGTTTGACATTGAGGAGAGATTTGAGAGTATCGTGCCAGATCTTTGCGGTGGTGCGGCGTAGGTCAGCGTATTCGGGCACGCACCTGCCTAGACATTGTCGCTCCGGGCAGATGGCTTCATGAATGGGCTGGAAGACGTAGCGCAGAATGACGGCAGCTGCATCTACGTCAAGGAGTTTTTTTTCCTGTAAGCCTTTACGCGGAGAGATCATATTGGGTGATAGTACGCACAAAAACTGTTTGAACTGTTCCTTTCTACCGCTTCAACCATGTACGGGAGGAGGAACGCAACGAAATTGAGCTTGCCGGCGTAGCGTGCAAGCTCGGCTATGATTTTATCCTTGAATGGACTCCGTGCTAGCTCAGAACTAGCCATGGAACAGCGCCAGTGAGCAAGCTGCAGTTCATTTTCGATTGCAAGAACTACTGACCATAAAGATTGTATCCCTAGCAATATGCTCGCGTCTTGTTCACCTGAGACGTTGTCGTTGGATTTGGACCTGGGAGACGAAGTACAGCGCCGACGATGCATATGGAGCATGAGACTCGGGACGAGTCCCATGACGCCTTTCGGCAACTCCACGCCCAGCACCTCAGGTGTGAAATTCATGAACTGCGTACACACACCTACGAGTTGACCTGATGTGCCCACGGTGTGGAACACGTCGCGCCTGAGCGCGCGGGAGAATTGAGCGATGAGTCGAGGAAGGTACTTTGCATCGCTGCGCTCGATGTGTTCCTTGGTATAACTTTCGCCTACGCACTCGGTCTCGACCTTTGTAGATTCGACCATCAATGACCACACTAGCGGGATCCCCCCAACAAAGAGGTCAGCGTTAGCAGTGTAGGCCCAGTAGTACAAGATCACATGCTGTTCGACAGATGTGAAAGAAACGAGCGATGGCTTGCTTTCGGCAGGTTCGGTACTACGAGGTTGAGATCAGGTTGGGTGAGTCGTCTGACGAGAGGGGACGGCGAAAAGTGACACTGACCGATCATGGTATTTCGATAGCCATGATGTCCCGCCTAATAACAACATCACGCAACGCAAAGCGTAAGTAGAGAGGTCATTAACGAGCTTGGACTTGCGATTCAGCTGGAGGTGTTGTCGTGCCAACCATAGCGCCTCGCAGAACGATTCGCGTCTCTTGTTAATGCTTGTGCGGCATGCTTGGCTGTCTTCCGTTGACATTTCGTCGTCGAGAACCTCCAAGGACAGCGCACATACGTTGAAAATGAGAGTGCTGTATTCAAGAGTCTAAGAATAATGTAAGCCTCCCGCCTGCTGTCCACTGCACCCGAAACCAAGTGCTCACCTTGAAGGTATTATTGCAGTAAGGAATCGGAACCATGCCTTTCTCCGATGCAATTTCCATGAGTATACACGGAAGTACAGTCCGTCTGAAAGCGACTCTCTGGAGCGGACGGATGTGGCTCCCAGGAGTCTCTCCGCTTCTGCCGCCGAATGCAGAGTGCAAAGCCAGAAGTAACTCCGTCGCCGCCTTGTCTTGCGACTCATGCAGATAGAGAAGCCACGATGCGACATGGTCCGGTTCATCCGAGACTACTTTCTTCCAGTCGACCGTGCATGGGTCCGGATCACCTTCGGCATCGTAACGAGTGGCGAACAGAGTGAGCGGACAGCGTATCGAGCGATCCGGCTCGGATAACCTTTCACTTGGAACGCCCATGGTCCAAGAATGTTGATATTCGCAGATGAGGAGCGACCTGTAAGCCTTAAGTATAAGTCGTGCCGGGGGTAAGACAGTGGTGGGTTGAGTGAGCGAGTAACGACGTGGCACGTGCGGCCACAGCTGTGAGCCACTCCCTGCGCTTCGACCCGTGGCCTTCAAAGCCATGTTGTGTTGTAACTTCGAATTAATGTCACAATTGTTCCATCACACCTGCGCGTACCAGAGAAATTAGTTCCAGTACACTGCGCAAGCGAGAAAGAGAATGCAGGTGCCACGCCACTTTCCGGATCAAACGGTCGTGTATACAAAGAGGGGTATGATACAAGGTCTCCAAGTCATGAATGCTTCTATTTCATGCGCTTTCACTGATGGGCTCGCACATGGTACGATGGCCTGCTCTCCAATCCCTGTAGAAAGCTTCGTGAAGGGAGCTCTTCCGAGGATCAACAGCGATGCGTGACTTACTGTGCCTGACATTTTGCACTGCAATACAGAACTCGATAGCATCCTCTACACACACGAAGCCGATGAAAGGCTCGCGATACTCCAGAACACGGGCAAGTATTCGAAAAACATCGACTTGGAATCCTCCAGTAACAAGAGTTGCTGCTCGGGTTGGAGGGCTTGTTTCGCATTGTCACGACGTTGGCACCGTCGCGCAAGTTCAGAAGCGAGCCGTAACTTCGCCAAACGTGCAGAGCAGTTTTCTTCAACTCTCGCTGCTGGTCATTGGTAGCCCTGATTGCAACGAGATCTTTCAGGATGTCGTGCCAAATCCGCTCCGTTGTACGTTGTTGTTCGGGAAATTCCGCTGCGAGCTCCCGATCCCCTGTCCTATGCCCTCGTTCGACAATTGGGGACTGAATTCGGTTCAAGACCACGTATGCGGTATCTGGGTGTGAGATGAGTGGACATTTGTGATCAGTAAGGGTTGCATTCAAACATCAAAATCCGGAGAGTACGTACTGAGATCTGCTGGTAAGTTCTCTTTGACTGCGAGTACGAGATACGGGGCCAAAATTGCAATATAATTCAGAGGTCCCGCATATTGAGTGAGTTGTTTGCTGACAGCGCCGCCCACAGAACTTTTCACCGCAACTCTGGAAGATGCAGTAAAGTCAGATCTACGAAACATCGAATTCCTGGAATGCTCACCTCATCATCTCCATAACGATAACTTGGACGTCTCGAACAATTTCCGGTGTTGAGCTACACGTCTGCCTATGACAGTGCGCAGTGAGACTGGGCACAAGGCCGAAGCCCTCTGGCAGATCAACTGCAGCGAACACGTCCGGACGCCAAAATATCAGCTTCGCGCAGACGGACGTGAGGGCGTAAGCGTCCATGCCTACGATGGACTCGTTCCGAAGGGTGTCGCAAATTTTCGCCATTAAGAGCGGTACGTAGGTTTCGTCGGATTGAGTCATCTCGAGATGAGCATTGACCCAATCCTTGATCGCTGGACGCTCCGTCTGGCTGACCATCCCGTGCAGAAGACCGATGGTTCCCATGGTGTTGCTACGCAAGGTGTCATATGCGAAGTAGAACAGTAGGAAGTGCGACGCAAAAGACGAAAGCGGGACCAGTTGAGTCCTGCTAATCCAGTTCAGTGCAATTTGTACCACCGACGAATGAAGAAGAAGAAACACACGTACTCGTCATCTTTCGACAGCACAAGTATCTGCCCCACGCAGCTATGAGCTGGGTACGGCAGTGTAATGAAGTCAGAGAAGGCATGATCTGGTTCTATTATGTCCGATTCGAGTTGAATGAGGTGACGACGTTTCCACATAGCTTTCATGAACCGGTCGCGTTTGCTCAAGATCCCGGCTTTGCATAGTCTATCGTCTTCCGACAGAATACCTTTGCAAAGGGTCAGTGTGCAAAACCCAAGGAGTGAAACAATCTTGATGCCGTAATTGAGAGTCTAGGGCGAGAGATCGGGAGGAAGATGAGGAGACAAGTCAATACACAAGAGAAGACACGTACTTTGAAAGCTTCGTCGCACGAGCGTTCTTGAAACATATCATCTTCGCAGGCGATGTCCATCAGCACGCACGGAAGAGCTGCTTTCGAAAATGCAGCCCATTGGGGTGGACGGGAGCCTCCATAATTCATCGTCTTGTAAAGGATAGGGAGGAAAGCCAGCGCTTCACAGGTACA
Organism: Steccherinum ochraceum; assembly: GCA_004332605.1. Taxonomy (NCBI): domain Eukaryota; kingdom Fungi; phylum Basidiomycota; class Agaricomycetes; order Polyporales; family Steccherinaceae; genus Steccherinum; species Steccherinum ochraceum. The sequence continues at coordinate 5,033 of RWJN01000680.1, forward strand.
TTCGTTCTTGTGCAGGTAGAGAATCCACGCGGCGACCCGATCAGGCTCATGGACGGATAGTTTTTCCCAATCGATGGTATTTAGCTTTGGATTGCCTTCGGCATCGTATTCTCTAGCAAATCGCGTACCAGGAGACGGCTTTTCAAGGTCATCTGCGTCTCGTTGCTGGCAATCACTGGTAGGTTGCACCGAGTAATAGACTTCCAGAGAGACAACTTGAATTAGCCGACAGATATGTGTACTGCGTAACGATGTCAAGTGACTCACTCGTCCTTAAATCCATCTTGCGATGACTAGCAACGACAACAATGTGGCGTGGAGCTTCGGAGGTGGAGGTGCACTGAGGCTTGACTGAGGCTCGCACAAACACGTTTCCACGCTGAGCATAGGTAAAGCGTCTATGGCGCTTAGATCACGTGTGGCAATCCGCCTGTACTGTCACAGTGCACTGCGGCCGCTCCCAACTTTCGGAGTTGCGCAGGAGCTGACGTTGAGCTAATGGCCAACAATCTTCAGCAGCGGCCTCTGCTGCTGAGAGCTGCTCGCGCTCAATTGGCGTACGCGGAAATTGGTAATACCCCACCAGCTGCAGTAGACAACATTTCTACTGTACCGCTGTTTCAATGTGGTGCACTGCTAGCTCCGGAAAATGGTTCAGTAACATGAGTCAAATGATTGCAACTGTCGGTACCGTCCATAGACTACACCCGTCTGGTGGCCCTCCTTGAGTACCAGTGCTCTATAGCATCAACCGAAATGTTTTCTGACCACATACTCAGTATCCACCTCGCTTGCCGCTCTCGTATACGCCGACCGCGCCCAGTTCCCAGCGGCCATCGACCAAGAGATTCCACGCGTATTTGTGCAAAACAATGAAAAGTCTCTCTGCATGCGTGTGTATCTCAGGCTTCAGCGTCGCGGTTTGCATGATGATCACGTGTATATTTCCAATTTGTACACAAGCACATATCCTTTTTTACTTCCATTCGCATAATGCCACAGACGTTTACTGGAAGGCCTTGAGAGCGGGGACAATCTGAGCAACAGCGGGACCACTGGGTGGCTCGATCGATTGGTAGTACTGCAAATGACCGTAAGCATGATGTGGTCGCCCGAAAAAACAGGGCGGAAGGGACGTACGGTACCCCACCAAGGACCGGCAGCCCACCACAAGGCACCGAGCCAGACACCGGACGTCTGCATGGAGCAAAGTGCGCCTTGTACGGCGGAAATACAAGCAGCTACCGATCATAAAGGACAGGATAGAAATTGAGCTGGTGAGCAACAGAGTCTACACCAAGAGAGGCGCACCATTGGAACCAGCGCCGATCTCGCCCAAGAAGCCCTTCAGATTGTTCTGCTTCAACCAGTTGGTCGCATCCGCGATGCGTTCTGCGCCGATCGTCGGCGAGACGCATGTCGCGCTTGTGCCGGAGCCATCGCTGTCGAGATACTGGTGCATCTCTGGTTGTTGGATTATATGAGTCATAAGTAACCCAGAAAATGTCATGGAAGACGACACACCGATAGCGAAGTTGTTGTTGGGATCCTTGAGACCGGTGAAGGCAGCAGCGTTACCGGAAGATGTCCACGCTGAGAGGGAATATGAGTGCTACGTCCGAAAGAAAAGAAGCAAGTAGAGCGCACTCCAAGCACCGGTCCAGCTCGTTCCCTCGACAACAATGAGCTGAGACGTAGCACCGCTGGAACGTATACCGTTGATTGCGGCTTGCATCTGCCATACATTGTCAGCATACCTCGTCACGCGTATTGGCACAGAGGGACTTACGAGGGAGGCAACTGTAGTGGCGGGGATGTCATGTGGCTCGTTCATGGCATCTGGGCTATGCGTTAGTCGTCCGTCGAGCCCAGGATATTCTATGCAGAACTCACCGAAAATAACGTTCTTGTTGGTTTTCTGGCCATGACTGGGTGAGAATCAGTGCGTAAAAGCGCACAAATCAAACTCACGAATTCGTTAGCGAGTGTCTTCCACCCTAATCAGCTTGAGTTTAGACTTTTGAACGCAGCTTGCTATGAAGGAATGACGTACAAGTCTGGAAACTGCGTATAATTCATCAGCTTTCGGATACAGATGTACGTGCGCAGAGCACTTACTCGGAGGTGGAAGAGATAGTAGCGCCGTTGTAAATCATGAAGTTGTGCGCTATGGAACGAGATGAGTACTCATCCAGGAGGCGGGAGAAATAGAAACAGCCTACGGTCAATGATAGCAAAAGCACCCTTGCCAGTAATGTAGTTGACGATCTACGGTCGATTCCATGAGTCTTCAACGAGCTTCATACGGAAGTATCATCGTGATCACGCACCGTCTTCAATCCACTCAGATACGTCTGATCGAGAGGGCCGGTCAATCCGGTAGCTGGAGGGCTCATACGCTCCATAAGGAACGGAATACGGAATGCATTGAAGCCATTGGTGACGAAGTACTACCATACCAAAGGGTAAGCACCAAATAGACAGATGAACAAGTGCATCGTACGTCAACGCTGGAGGGAGAGGGCCAGGTGTAGTCTGTGCCCAACACACCGGGGACGACGGTGTTGCCGAATTCGGCGCCGGACTCGTTCACACCGAAGAGCGAGAACTTGGTGGTGGCACCAGGGCAGATGGAGGATGTTGGCGCAGACGACGTCGTGGTGGGGGGCGTGGACGTGGGAGGAGTGGTGGTCGGAGGGGTGGTGGGAGACACACCCGGGAGACACTGGAAGTAGTCTGCGAAAGAGAATTGTGAGCTGGTTAGCGGTGAGGTATCTGTGCGATCGGTCTTACAGTCGTTCAACTTCGTGCAGACTGAACCGGTGTCACAGGTCGTACCACCAGTCCAGTTGATACCCTGAACCAGACTGGCGTTCAGTAGGCTGATGCGTAGAAGAGAGCAAGCTCACTCACACCACATTGTCCGTAGACACTCACGGAGAGAACTGGAGTGCTCAAAGCCAAAGCAAACAGCGAAAGGAACACGGACTTCATGGTTGAGAAGCAAAGAACGTACTTGCGCTAAAGATCCTCGTCGCTATCGCGAGCAACTATTTATCATGGAGCTCTGGAGAATACATGGGGGATTGTAGTCAGTAAAACCGAAGATGAGCCCGACTGGTGTCGCTCAGGTAGAACCACATGAACGACCCGCCCTGTCCTTGAGGTCACTGCGGCGAAAACGAATCCAAACTCGCTTGTGAGTAGGCAACGTAACTTCGGTTCGGATAATGATTGCGATGTGCTGGACACAATGGATGTAGGGAATATCAGCTGGCGGTCACGAGTCGAGGGTTAGGATAGCGAATGTACTCTACCAATGTTTCTCCGCGCGTGATGGTTCGAGTGGTCCGACGTTTGGAGTAGACATCCGGGCTTTAGCCGTCAACGATGCCGATGCAGTTCCATCACGGTCGGACCAATGCACTAAAAGGAATGGTGCACTCTACGGCGGAACGGTTGCCAAGACGTCGCGTGAGCTATAAGGAAGACATCTTCTGTCAAACACGGCAACTTTGCAAACCAGGATAATCTAGAACGTACACTGGTAGTGACCCTCTTATCTCGAGAACGGCAACATTCTCAGAGAAGCGGAACGGACTGTCGGGGACATCAACTTACCTGCGCAGTGAAGGGAGAATCGTCGTATTTTGTGCGTCAGCAATTCAGTGGTGGCTGGAAGGGATCGGGCGAGGCACTCACGCTGTATGTAACGAGGCCAAAACGTCTGCGAATCACAGTCAACGCTTGCACACGATGTCCGCAGTACGGAGCCATAATAGTTGCAACGTAAAACGGATGCATTGGATGCTCAGTGACTCCTCGCATGTTTGACAGAGAAAAGGTTACTAGGCGTAATTGTACAGGTAATTCCAGGCTTCGCTCTCCACAAAGAATCTAACGCATCGACCTCCCGCTGGTAGAAATCAGTCAGTGAACGTGCAAAAGACTGAGAACGACGATGCAACACACCTTGCCGTCTTTCGATCTACCACTGCGACCTCTGTCTTCGCCCTGTTCAGCACCTTCTGGAACTCGCTGACCCTGAATCTCATACGCGATTGCATATACGCCTTCGAGCATTTGATGTGGTAGTGGAGGTAATCTCGGAAGAGTTGAATATGGCTGATCGTAGAGGCAGCGATATCGGGATTGGCGAAGTGACGGGGGAAGAGGACGAAGGTGACATATCCAATGTCGTCGGAATCGACGAGACCAGGGATGTGCCGAATTTCGAGAGGGGGTTCACGAGTGGTGTAGAGTACTTGCGGTGCGCTTTGTATGGTTGGGAGACGACGAGCATCGACAAATTCCTACATGGAAGAGTTTGGGTCAGTGTACGATAGCGAGGTGATCAACAGGTACGCACTTGAAGGAAGACCTTGCCAAAAACGCGATCGGTTTCTTCCCTGAAGACGGTCGAGAAGTTGACAGTGACACGATCGGGGGAGGCTTGAATGTAGATGGCTTCTTCGTCGCGGTAATGTAAAGCCATGATGTCGCCCTGACCAGAGCCGGCGGCTTCTAGCTGCTTCTGTGTGGTGAAGGCGAGCTCAAAGGGAGCGGCAAGAGCGTGTCGTTTGAGGAGGGCAATGTTCTTGATGAACGTGTCGCGTTCCTCTAAGACACCGCGAACAGAATTAGGTGGGAGGATCGAAAGTGTTAGAACAAACGGGACTGACCTCCTTCGGGAGGGAACTGCTCCAGATCGACATCCAGGCTGACATTATACTCGGGTTCAGGTTGGGCTCTGACCATGGCACCGTATTCACGCTTGAGAACGCTGTCGACGCCGTACTGGAGAAGTTCGGGCCAGCACCGGACGCTCATGGAAAGGAGAAGGGATGTCTTGCGATCCGGGGTGGAGAGATGGAATCGGACACCATCGAAGTCGACGAATTGGACATCAAGACTTGTTGGTCTGTGGACGACTTCAGGTCAGGAATGCAGACCATCTGCGAGGAAGAGGAGCTGACTTTGCGAGCTTATCGGCGAGGGTGGTCTGGATGATGTAGTTGTGGGACTATACCGCAGACATGATGAGTACATATCGCGCGCGGAAGAGTAAGGCGGGAGACGAACTTCGAGCAGAATCATCGCGGGCCTGTGTTGGAAATGTGTCGGCTGGTAACGAAAAGGAGGCTGGCGACGTGAGCGACGATGAGGAGGAGAGTCGGGAGAGCGGTGAGCACGACGAGTCCGGGCACGCGCTCGACGACGGGCGCAGCTGCTGCCGACTTCGGCGCCACGTGGGAGAAATTGAAGGCCAGATGCCTTGCATAAGCCGCAGGGCGACAGGCGCTGGCAGACGTCTTTTGCTCGCTCCCTCCATCATCCTCTTCGCCCTCGTCGTCGCCCGCCCCAGCTCCCCGCCGTCCTGCACAGTCCCCGACGCTCGGCACAGTCCGCGTTCTTCCTTTTCTAGACGACTACTCTCTCTTCTCTCATACCCTATACAATGGTGAGCCCACAACTTTTCTATTGTCTGTAACTGTGCCGCTTATCGTCGTTTCACTCCCCAGAGCTACGGTGGTTACGGTGGAGGCTACGGCGGAGGCTACGGCGGCGGTGGAGGCGGAGGTGGTTATGGAGGAGGTGGAGGCGGCGGCGGCTGGGGTGGCGACAAAATGGACAACCTGGGTGGCGGACTTCGCAACATTGACTGGACCTCCACCAAGCTCGAGCATTTCGAGAAAAACTTCTACATAGAGGACAAGAGGGTGTCTGCTCGCTCGGACCGCGAGATTGAAGAATTTAGACGGGCAAAAGAGATGAAGGTTCGTTCGAGCTTCTCCGTTTTCACTGCCAGGCAATTTGTAACCCCATCTGCTTCCATCAGGTCCAAGGGCGTGGTGTGCCCCGTCCCGTCACCTCTTTCGATGAGCTTGGCTTCCCTGACTACATCATGACCACCATTGCTGCCCAAGGCTTCGCTGCCCCTACTCCCATCCAGTGTCAAGCGTGGCCGATGGCTCTGAGCGGTCGCGATCTCGTGGCCATTGCCCAGACCGGTAGTGGCAAGACCATCTCTTTCGCTCTTCCTGCGATGCTCCACATCAACGCGTATGTCTTCCGACGATCTCGATCTATTCTTTTTCTGACGGTTTGTTATAGGCAACCGCTGCTTGCGCCAGGCGACGGCCCCATCGCACTGATTCTCGCACCTACCCGAGAGCTCGCCGTGCAGATCCAGCAAGAATGTACTAAGTTTGGGTACGTTTACGTGTCCTTCAGTTCTTCACTAAACCTCCTTACGAATATTACCTGCAGCTCTAACTCGCGTATCCGCAACACCGCCATCTACGGTGGAGCTCCCAAAGGTCCTCAGATCCGTGATCTCCAACGCGGTGTCGAGATTGTCATCGCTACCCCTGGTCGCCTGATCGACATGCTTGAGACCCAAAAGACAAACCTCCGTCGTATCACATATCTTGTTATGGACGAGGCAGATCGCATGCTGGACATGGGTTTCGAACCTCAGATCAGGAAAATTGTCAGCCAAATCCGCCCCGATCGTCAAACGCTCATGTTCTCCGCCACTTGGCCGAAGGACGTACAGAAGCTGGCTAACGTGAGCAGCTTAGCTTCCCTCTTACGTCGCACCTCTGACTTTTTTCATCCCTAGGATTTCCTTCGCGACTTCATCCAAGTCAACATCGGGTCCATGGAGCTTACAGCTAACCACAACATCGCCCAGATCGTTGAAGTCTGCAGTGATTTCGAAAAGCGCTCCAAGCTCATCAAACACCTCGACCAGATCAGCCAAGAGAACGCAAAAGTCCTCATCTTTGTCGGCACCAAACGTGTCGCCGACGACATCACCAAGTATCTTCGTCAAGATGGTTGGCCGGCGTTGGCGATTCATGGAGACAAGGAGCAGTGAGTACTCTTCATATACGACACTTATATCTACTGAAACCTTCGTAGACGCGAACGTGACTGGGTACTCGGAGAATTCAAGGCCGGTCGCTCCCCTATCCTCATCGCTACTGATGTGGCTTCCCGTGGTCTCGGTATGTTTTTCGTCTTTTGCGCAGGCGCAACGAGCGTACGCACGACGCGCGGATCCGATGACTCTGTTATCGGTCTCCCGTTTGCAGTCGTGTAAGGTCGGATGTCCGCATCTGGAATTTTGTGATGTCGTCTCGACGTGTTCGCATACTCACTCACAGGTCTCTGGGAGCTCGTCTGCTCGAGCAAGACAGGCCAAGGTATCTCACTGCGCTTGATGGGTCATCGCCTCCACCGGACTCCCTGATCTCTGCTTTCAGTTCCTCTGACCTATCCTGTCGATCCTGTGCGACGCGCTTGTTCCTGCGCCGTTGCTGGGTCGACACCAAACATGAACATTCTGTTCTTGGTATGGTTATGGTTACGGACTTTGGCACCGGATTCTAGGGACTCTCAGGCCGATCATCACCACCGTATACCCTCTTGCGCATCCAAGACTTGCCTGTCGTAGCTCAGACGTTGTTTGTCCTTCATCGCCTTGTATCTTTTTTCGAGGCTATGAGACATTCGCCCTTGGGACCGTAGAGAATGCCGTCTGGGACGTCTAACAAGACTCTCGAAGCGCTTGCTTCTCGTCTATTCATTGATATTGATCATACCTTCTTCCTTTTCTCTTCATGCTCGGTTCCTCGATTACTCTTCTCGTACCATGCTACCGCTATCTGCCTCATCCAGACGTCAAGGACGTTGGCTACGTCATCGTAAGCATCGTCGTTTACTTCTCCGGTTCCCTTGGTTGACCGCTTGCTTCTAGAACTATGACTTCCCCAACAACTGTGAAGACTACATTCACCGTATCGGTCGCACTGGGGTAAGTGTCGTGTCAATGGTCGTTTCTGAATTGCGGCTCACCTCTTTGAATCTAGCGCGCCGGCATGAAAGGTACATCGTACACGTACTTCACTACTGACAATGCGAAGT
>RWJN01000681.1:0-12906 GCA_004332605.1 Steccherinum ochraceum
TGGTCAGTTTCAACAGCTCGATCAACGCGCGGTGGCTGAACGTCTTCTGAGGACTGGTGCAGTTCGGGTGGGGGAGTAGGAGGTGAAAATGTAGCAAGTCGGTCTTCTTCCCGGTGGTGGTCAGAGGCGCTAGGCCCGGCGGTTGGAAACTCCAAAGATACTTGCGGCAACGAGCGTGCTCTCTTCAGTACGAGAGTTTCCTCACTGGCGCCGGAATTAGAGTGTTTGCGCTTTGGAACGCTGCTATGTTGATTGAGTACACAGTGTGGGGTGAGGCGAGAAATTCAGCCTCACCTGGCAAGGTCCGATTCCGCCTCGGCTGCTAGCCTCTTTGCTTTCTCCCTCGCTCGGAATTCTCTCTGCCTTAATTTAGTTTGCTCTCTGACTTTCTCTTTTTTTGCTAGTGCTTCTTCGGATCTGATTGGAGACACCAGAGCGATCACTCAGTACTCAGTGAGTGATCAAATCAAATATTAAATATTAGACGGTACTCACAGTTCCACAGGCTCCGAGTTCTGAGTCTGGGGTCCCTTTGGACGCGTCTCCTTGCCTTTATTCTTAGCCATCGTAGAATTTGTCTGGGGTGGTAGTGTGAGGTGGCGAGAGACAAGCGGGATGTGAGCTGGCGGGCCTCGTTACGCGTTACGGGTCCGTTACGGTTCCGTTACGGTATACAAGCGCCGGGGTCGCCGGTTCTCGGGATCCTCAGCCTAATTGGCACATCTTTTGAGTAGCTTGAAGACTGCAAAATATATTCTACGGTACCCATGACCTGAAAGTAATGGACATGTACGCACTGGGCACGTTATGGATATTGCTTGTGCAGACTCAAGAATGTTCAAAACGCCGGAAGGACGGGTGATGAGGGAGTGGTGGTTAAGGGGGTATAGTAGAACTCAGGACATAGAAAGCAGAGAAAGGAGTGTATGAGGAGCATATGAAGAGCAATATGGAGACATAACAACAGAACAAACAATGATAGGATGAGGATGAGAGTGAAGCAACCCAAAGCGACCGTGACGACAGCACGAGGCGTCCTATCAATGGTAAGGTGCTGCGTAGGCGTACAGGTCCGCTGCCGACTTCGGTTGCCGCACTCGTTCTGAGATGGAGTTGTCGGAGCGACGACGCTGCGTAGGATGGTTCTGCTGCGCCTTCTGAGCGATCGCCCGCTGGACGTGATGCGAATCCATCGACGAGCTGGTGAGCGAGTTCGGAGGGGTAGCGATCTTGGCGGTGAGGTCTTCGTGCCCTGGTGGGGTAGGAGGCGATACCGTCGATGCCGGCGAAGTGGACGTCGAGTGGTAGGCGTCCGGCGTGTCCGGTGACGATGAGGACATCGGAGGTGTCGGTGGTGCATATGACGACGACGAGCCAGAGCGAGCAGGACTGGGCACAGGGGAGGGAGCAGCAGGTTTTGGTGGGGATTTGAAGGCAGCACGGCCACCGGCGACAACAAATGATGGTGGTTGGAAGGGCGCAGGCTTGTTGTAGGGGGTCGTTCAAGGCGTAGGAGATGGTGCAGGCGAAGGGAGGCTGTAGGTGGGATAGGGGCCTTGACCCTTGAAGTCGTGGCGTACCTTGACCTCAAAATCGGCCAACTGCGCCGGATCGTGACGTTGAACTGCCACTTCAAGTAACTGCACATCTCCCGCTCCATCTGGTTGATCTCCCGCAGCGCAAGCAACCCCTTCCCCACAACTAACCACAACTTGTTTCCATCGCCGCTATGTTCTGGATTGCCTGACGTGCCGGTATGCGTGCGCCGACGCAGGAGCCCTGAGGGTGCCGAATTCCGTGTTCACGATGGAGGTCGTGGGGGGGAGAGGGGTGACAGCATTGGAGGCCATGAAAGAACTTCGAAGGGTTTGGAGCAATGGCTGCGGTCAGATCGAGCTTTGCGTAAGTCGAGAGGTCCTGAGGAAGGTGAACGTTTGAAAAAAAACGTGCGGCGACCTGATGTGCACATAAACGGATGCGAAGGCGATAGCTGTTAGTGTGATCGTGGGGCGGATAAAGGACAAAGAGACAGAAGGGGTAGACAGGAAACACACACCAGGATAAACAGTACACCTCGCTCCCATCCATCTCCATCATCTCTCCATCTTTGCTGCCCGGACGTGTTGGGGTACATGCACCGCCGACGGAGTCTCGAGGGTGCTGAGTGATCGCCCGGGGCAAAAGAGTTGAGGAGAGACAAGGCGGCGACGATGGAGATGATGGAGCGGATCGGATAAAGAGGCACCGACTTGCTCTCGTAGTGGGGCGTGACAATGGGTCCGTGAACGGTCGAGGTCTCGCATGCGCCGTCGTCTGGCCAGTCTCCGGCTGCGCCTGGGAGAGAAAACATCAGCATTCTGATGATAGCAGACAAGATTGGTGGGGTTTACCTCCTAGAGCGTCGCCGTAGCTCCACCGTTGGGCAACCCGGAGGTGACCGCTAGAGATATCATGAGAGACATTCTCATGATCAAACCGGTGGACTTACTTGTAGACAACTGAATTGCCACCGTTGTACTGTTGAGTCCCAATCAGTGTTGAGGTGGCGGGTGGCTCGTGGGGGCTGGGCTGGGGGTGCGCCGCTGGTGAGCAAGGCTTTGACGGCAGCGTCAAAGCAGCCGTTCGCTGTTTAAAGGATAGTTCAAAGTCTGGACGACCTGTATCAAAGTCAAGAGCGCGTACCGTCACCGAAAGACGAGTGTTGAGAGTGGGTCTGCTGGATGGGGTCGTGAGACTGCTCAGAGCACCGTAACCGCTTCCGGCTGCCGTAGAAGACGTAGATGCACCAATGTAGATCTTGACGTTGCGGTTGGGAGAGACAGTCTCGGCCCGGTCGTCCCTACGCGCGAGTCAGCCGTGAAAGGAATGAGAAGTGTGCGAGGACCATACTAGGTGTTGAAATTCCGATCGTTGGGGTTGGTGAAAGCTTGGAAGCCGCAATAGTTGTAGTTGTTGTCTGAGGGGGGGGGGGGATCAGTGTATGTATGTGAGAGGGTACTTAGGATGTTTTGTAACTCACAGAATTGTACGTAGATGGTGTAGAAGCCCACCGCGTTGATGACGCTTCCGAGGTCAGCATCTGGGAAGGGGCATTGAGGGGCAGCGGTGATGCAGTATCTAATACGGGGCAAAGTCGATCAGCACGATTGAACAACATTGGTAGAAGAATGCTCTTACTTCTTGCTCTAGCGCTGTTCATATGACCTGACCCTCGACGTCGAGATCCACACCATCCAAAACTGCATTGCCGAACGGTCCAGTCGAGCTCGACCCACCGAGGAACAAGTTCCAAATCTGAACAGCGAACACCGACGCTTGGCTGTCTGGGGAGAATCCTGCGGCACTGGTCACGCCGCCAAGACTGATCGTGACGATCTTGCCTTTGGCTTGACGCGTTTGGATGTCTGAGGTGAGGAATAGGCAGTTGGGGAGTTGGCTGCCTGGGAGCACTGAATCGTTGTTGACGTTGCATATATGCGTTCCATCTGAGGTCAGTATAGAGGAGTGGGTATGGAGGAGCTCAAGGACATACGCGAGGTTGATAGCCATCGGTGTGGTTGTGTTATAAACGAGAAGACGGAGGGGGTGAGGCCTGTGAGGACGAGCTTGAAGTCGCGCAAGAAAGCCTGAGGTATCGAAGAGGCTCACAAGGGCTGGTGCAGTGTGTTCCTCAACTCCTTTTGTGGACAGCGACTCCCTTTTACGTTTCTGGCGTCTCATTCTTGCGTTGCTTGGCCTCGCCGACACGACTGCGCCTGTTCCAACGACCACGAGCTCCACCGCCTCCTGTTCTCTCCAGCACATTGCCCTCGACTCCAAACTCCGCCGGATCCCTCTGAGCGAAGCCCCGGAGGATGCTTGCGCGGCCGAAAAACAAGCCTTGAGTGGTGGGAGGAGGTAAAATGCTGCAAAGGTGACAGACGCATGCAGACGTGTCATACGCAGAGCGTAGACGATGAAGGCAGCCAATGGAGGAGTGGGTGCTGAGGGGTGTGCTGACGATACTGGTGGTGCATCAGGACAGGCAAGAGGTGCGAGACGAATCTTGTGTAAACCTTGTCTGTGTCTTCATGACTGTAGTAGATAGCAGGCTGCTGCAGTGGGAGAGTGAGCAAAGAGCTCGGTGACGTGCGCTACGGCACAAAAAATGGACTCACCGAGGCGGAGGTGCGGGCTGAGGGTGCCTTGTGATTCTTGTGATTGGGTTTGCGCATCGGGGGGAGTGACGAGGGGGAATGGGGACTGCCACAGCAGCAGTAGCCATGATGGGAGTGTGTTAGGAGATCGATAATGGATTGGGTCAAGCAGGCTCAGGCGATAAGGCCATGCTCTGCGCGTACTTGAGGTGAAGCACGAGTCGTCCACCACACCGTCGTTATCACGATAAAAACATGAGGGATGTCGCGAGAGAGTCTGGGTAGGGAGAGTTGAAGTTGACTTTGTCGTTTGACGGGCATCCCCTGGAGCGGAAGGCTGGCGAGGCTCCACTTTGAGAGTCGAGGGTGATTTGCGGTGAGATGCCTCACGCGAGCGAACAAAAAAGGAAGGTTTTAAGACCACGGAAAATGGGTGCCCTGCGATCGAATTGTAAGCGGGGAAGGACTACTCGACTGGTGAATTGGTTGGAAGGATGACTGAGACAAATGAAACCGAGGACACACTTTATTGCGTAGCTGCGTTCTACCACGTCCCCTCAACTCTCCACATGAGCATTCCTGTTCTGACTATGTCTTCTCCTGCGCTGTCGCTACGGAAGAATGCTGTCTTCTAACGGCTGTTCCTGTCACGAGCGAGTTGTTGATGCCGCGATCTCCAGCACGCCCGGACGAGAACGCATCCCCTCGACAGCTGAGGTCCCTGTAGTTGAGTTGATTTGTCAAAAAGAATAGGCTAGACAAGCTGTACACGAATGACAGCGAAGGTCAGACAGATAGTAAGTTCAGAGTACCCTGGGGAAGTACCTGGGATATTTCGGCTGCCCTCAGTGATATGCCCCTCTCTTCCGCCAGTATCGTTGCCACTCCAGCTGGTGTCTAACAAATGAATGAGAATAAGATCCTATCCTACAGCACTGAATGCAATTTGTCAGTAACGATACAAGGGCTAGAGTCAAGGATGGGCTGGTGCTTACCGCCCGGTGTGAAGATCGACGAGAAGGTGCAGTCGAAAGAGGAGGTCTACACGCGATGGTACCATGTCAGCTTGAGGTGTCAACGTGTGCGTAATCTGGTGGTCTCGAGTGAGTCTGGGGTTGCTGAATGTTGAGAAATGTTGAGATGAGGAAGAGGGGGGAGGGGGAGGAGGAGGAGGAGGAGAAAGAAGCGAGAAATCGTGAAGTCCATGGGCGCTTGATCTGTCGCATCGCGTGCGACAGATCAAGCGCCCATGGACTTACTCGTTTTCCTCCTCACAGAGGCTTCTCCCTTCATCTCTACGCCATCTCCTCTACCTCTAGCTCCCTCTGAACGCCATCAGGTTCAGGTGCATGCCCTTCATCTCCGTTTGACTTCCCTGCTCGACATCCAGCTTGCTCAGATGCTCCCGCCCACTCCAGTCTCCGGTTCCGGCTCGACAACAGCATTCGCTCCCAAAACTTCGTATCCCCTTCATTCTCACTAGATGCGCGGACCTCCAGTGGATACTGAGAATGTTCCAGCACGTCAAAGAATGTCACACAGCCGGTCCCAAATCTAGAGGTCTAGATCGAAGGATTGAATCATGTCGGGGCAGTTGGTCATTGTAGACGCGAGATTTAGATGGGGCAGGGGAGATGTATTCTAGGTGCGTCGCGAAGTAACATCCATAACCATGCTCTAAACTTACTGTACTCAAACTGTAGACGCTTCATGTTCTCCATTTGGTCACACCAGTCTGTCTTCCTATGCATCTCCTTTCACGGAGGTTCGGTCCTGAGACTCTGTGGATGACCTAGATTGGTACGTTCTTTCGCTCTATCCCAAGCCTATCAGATACTTGTGAGATTGTACCACACACATACTTTTCAAGATCAAATAGAATCAGACAATTTTATGTTTACATTTCGTTCGTGATGATTGCGACTGATGCCCTACACTACAACACCACAAGAGCTTCATGTTGAATCATACCAGAGTTTCATACATACGGATATCGGCAAACTGGTTAAGATAAAACTCGGAAAAGAGATCAAGAGCGTTCTGGAAGGTGGCGTCCGAGGGAACTGGAGAATCGTCAACAAACCCTGGCAGAAGATGAGCCGCACGGTAGATCTGTTGGATGTGAATGACGGATATGACTGGGGGAAGAGAGTCTGGATCAACGGGAGACGCAGAAGGTGGAGGCTGGAAGGAGGCTGGACGAAGGATCCACATGCCTGTGATAGGATCAGGGTGCTCGTCGCGTTGCGTGTACCAACGCACCAGAGCGCATGGATAGCGTATGCCTTGATGAGAGAAGGAGAAGAGGAGCTTGAGACGAGCAACCTCATATCCGCGAATGCTCTCTTTCGCTCCGGTCGCCACCAGAACACAGTCATAGCGAGGGGCTGTCCCTCCCCACCACGTAGGAGTGGCGCGAATGAGTTCTCGCCGCATCCCTTTACCCCCGCAGGGATCCGAGGGTGCGAAGAACGTCGCAGCCATAGAGTGGTGGACCTGGACACGAGTAACGGTGGTAAGTTCTTCTGCATCTCGATTGAGATAACCTTCAGAGATGAAATGGTCCGCCAAAAACTCCTTGACAAGATCGAGAAGCTCTACACCAACGTGTTCTCCGAGACTGCCCAATGTTCGCGGATATTGGGCTTCTATGGAAGGTGTAAGTCTAACAAACAAGCGGAACAGAATGAAAGTCTATGCTTACCAGCTCTGCTGGCCATTCGAGTGAACGGTTGGCGCAGACGTCCCTCAAAAGTGCCGTCTGGATGAAGGACAGGTGGGTGCAGAGCTGCCTGGAGACGGGCCATTGCAGACAATGCCTCGTCGTCGTCGTCGTCGTCAGGCTCTGCCTGGAGACCGGAGGGAATATCTGTGGACATCAAGAGCGCAAAGGATGAGATAAGTATCACTATGGAGTATATGATTGTGCGCACCTAGTTCTAGCCGCAAAAACTCTTCCAAAAGGCAGCTGCCTCTCAACATGTCCCTAGTTTCGAAGTAGACTCGTGCCGCCGCCAATTTGTCGAGACGTTGGTTGATCAGAAGCATTTGGCCGAGGGCTTTGTAGCGACTCGATCGTCTCCAAGGCTCCTTGACCGCTACGATGTGCTTGGACTCGGTGATGGAAGAGCATAGACCGTTGGGCGCACCGAAGGAGACGATGAGATCGATGTAGTGGAGCATGCTATGCTGGCGAGGCAAATTAAATCCCAGTTCCTCGTGTTTGCCATACTTCTCAAAGATCTCCCTGTGATGATGGTACTCCTCCAGTGCAGCCTTCATTTTTCTGAGAGTGCGATTGGTGTGTACGTTGCGGCGAGCCAAGTAACAGAACTCCAAAAACGCATGGAGGGCTTGGATCATGCTCTCTGGAACATATCCAACGATGGCAGCCAGAAACACCTAGATATCATTCTCAGTTATATGCTAACACGTGATCGTAACGCGTTACTCGTACCTTCATGAGAGCCTTGGAGTCGTCTCCAGTCCATTGTTTGAAGCCTCGGCCTTGGGGAAAACGTCTCAATCCCACAAAAGGAGGTGCGAGAGCAATACTAGAAAAGAAAATAATAGCATGTATATCAGAAACCACTATTCTACTCAACGCTCTCAGCAAGTACAGACCGGCGATCAATCTCATCTAGTATACGGTTGGCTTCGCGTTTAGGATGCACAAGATTGATGTACTCCACGACCCAGGTGACGAGATGGTCCTTGAAGACTCCCTTGATCATTTGGTGCAGAAGGTCGGGAGCGATGAGACGGTAGATCTCAGCGTGCGGAAATTCCTCGGTGAAGGGCTAGATACAATTGCGGTATAAGTCTGAGATATTGAGACATACAGTCGTTTAGAAAGAAAAGGTACAGTGAAAGAAACACGGACGGTGAACCTTGCAAGCTAGTCACTTACAGTCACGTCAGCAACGACACCCCAGCCGTCCCACAACTTCTTGACGCTATATTCCTCAATGAGAGTCGTGGTATGATCCTCGGAACGGTCAGCGGGGCGTGGCTCCTCTAAATTATCCAAATCGTCCCTGTGAGCGACACATCTGAGTATAGGTTGAGATACACCACAAATATAAGTGTATGTGATGCGACTCACTTTGCGCACCAACCCTGTACCACCGAAGCCAGGAGTACCTGTTCTGGATAGTCGGCGATGTAAGGGCCCAGGCCATAAAGAACTTTGCGGAAGTAGCCGTCACCGCACTGGATCATCTCCGGAGTGGTCATTGCTGGCTTCAGAGTGGAGAGGATTTCGACAAGAGACGAGTGGAAGAGACGACGCCTATGTTTACGGAAGTTGTTGTCCTTGGCGTAGGACTTGTCCGCTAGAGATCAATTAGGTATTAGCGACTAGCATTCTTGAACAAAACTTTGGTATTTACCCTTGGCCAACGCTAGGAACCCAATAACCGCAACCGCTCCACGACGTGCTCGGCGAACGGTGTTGGTAACGTTGCCGACTGAGAGATACAAAGGGTAGTAGTCAGTTTGGCCAGTGGCAACAGAGACGGTGGTCTTGTCGCTCCCAAGGATGATAGGTACAAAAGACGCGTCTTGGTTTGCGGGATTCTGTGCGAGCAAGTCCTGTAGGTAAGAAGGTCAATATGGATAGGGATGTACACTGACTAGGACTTACCGCCTGCTCCCAAGCCCACACGCCAGACATAAGGTCCTTGAAGCGATAAGTTCTCTCGCTGTCTTCTTCTATCACCTCCCGAAACGGTGCCCAATCTATCTCACCATTGAAGTCGGGGTTGGCGAGCATATTGTGAACGACCTTGAGTGGATCGCGAAACCACACCTCGTGTTCGACATCCATCCAAGAATGATCTCCCACAGTCTTGGGTGGATCGCCTGTGTACCTCATAGTGAGGCACTCCCAATTGACGTCGCCAGCGTGAGTGATGGCGTCGATGGTTGCGTACAGCTGAGCGTGATCCTCGAATGGAGGACTACCATCGTGTTGCAAGAGAGACGCCTTCCAGAGGTTCAGGAGGGCGTCGATCTTCTTGGCAGGTAGCTTGGCCTTCTCGTACACGAGCCTGGCAGTCTCGAAAGCTAGACGGTTGGTGAAAGGTGCAAAGCCTCCGGAAGTGAGATCGGGAAGAGAAGGAGGAGGGCTTGCGTCGTCGTCTGCAACCTTCTCGCCATTCGATCGAAAGCGTTGACCTGAAAATAAACCGTTGTAAGCGTCCAGATCAAGGGCGACTATGGAAGACATTCTGCTGACCGTTGATCACCTCATGACACATAATGAGGGGTGGCATGGTCTCTAATGGACCGGGATCGTTGTCGGTGTTTGATTCGTCTGAATCCCAGCCTTCGGTCATCCAAGGCTCATCGTCGTCAAAGACGTCGGTGGGCTCAGGAGTGAGCGGCGGGCTTTGTGCTTCGTAGCCTCCTAAAGCTAAGTCATTATCTATGTTCAGAATGTGGTGTTGCTACTTACCTAGATCTTCATTGGGCTGTTGAACAAACACAAACGGATCTTCAATACCACTGTTTTCAGGACCTAGTAGAAGTACACAGTATTTGTGATGAGCAAAAATTCTAGAATAAATGAATAAAAACGAGACTGACCGGGATCTTCGTCAGGAATTGGAAGAAAGAAGTCCTCTCCGAGAGAACCAATTTCTTCTTCGTCTGAGTTCATATCATCCTCGTCGTCTGAGGGCAGCTCTAGCAAATAATTGAACGCATCTCCGTGCTTGGCCCTCAGATGACGCTTCAATCCCGCGGAAGTGGAACAAGTCTGGGGACAGTCGTGAAAAACGCAAGGAATTCCCTCAACAGGAACACCCTGGTAAAGGTATGTCTTATGGATCTTGGGGGTTGGAAACATATCTAAAGAAATATGGAGGTGGAAGTTAGTTTAATTTGCGAAACTCGGCAAAAAGGGTGAATATGCTAGCAGAAAGCGGGGCGCCCAAAGGTAGGATGCGGTGACGGTATCCAACTCGACGTGTCACCATCACCACTATCCTTCCACATCACAGAACCTCCCTCGAGAACGACATCCTCGCACACACTCAGCATGGGTCGAAGACTCACCGAAGAAGAGAAGAAGGCCAGGGACGACGCAAAGAACCTTGAGAAGGAGAGGAAGAAGCTAGAGAAAGAGGAGAAAACGAGGCTCAACAATGAGAAAAAGGCAGCAGAGAAAGCACAGAAAGCGGCAGAAAAGGCAGAGAAGCAGAAGAAGAAGGATGATGAGAAGAAGAAGAAGGACGACGAGAAGAAGCTGGCTGACGAGCTCAAAGCCAAGGAGGCGCAAGAGGCGCAAGAGGAGAAGGACAAGGAGGATGAAGCGAAGGCGGAAGCAAAGATTGAGGCGAAGAAGACAGAGCAGCGGCGCAAAGCTGCAAGGATTGCTGGAGAAGAGCAGAAGACTGTCCAGAAGGGCAAGGATCGACTAGCGGCAGCAATGGCGCCACCTCCACCTTCGACCAGACAGCCTAGGAAGAAAGCAACGAAAGCTGTGAGTTGAATGCCACCAATCTCAAAGCTTTTATACTCACCTGCTTGGCCGAAGACTTCCAAAGCTTCGGAATCTGAGCTCTCAGAACTGTCAAGTGAAGACGTACCAAAGACGCACCCTACCGACAATCTTCCCCCTCATTCCCAGACATTCTCCAACAATGTTCCTCCTCCACGAACGCCTAGCACTTCAAAGTCAGGTCAGCCAGGACCTTTCTCGGTGCGTCGGTCGCTGTCGGCTCTGCGGAAGGCACCTCAAGATCGTCTTCGCCGACTGTCCTTGCCATCGTCGCCGAAGATTACTCCAAGGAAGTCTCCTAGGGCCAAGTCAGCTGGACACTTTCGTTCGCCCTTCCATCGCCCGTCTCCTGCAGCTACCAAGGCAGCGTTCAAAGCATACAAGGAGGCCCATCAGCCGAGTCAAGTGAAGGATAGAGATAGAGATCTTACCGCAGGTTGGTTTTCACATCCCACGACTCGGACTTGCAGATCACGTACTGATGCCGTGTTCCAGAAGCCGAATCTCAAGCAGAGAAAGAGAGCAGTATCGAGTCCGGGACAGCTCCACCTTCGGACGACAGCGATGACAATGACCAGGATGGAACTCCCAGAGGCCGTACACAGCCTGGACTTGAGCTGCGTCCGGAGTCTGAGGCAGCTGCCAGTATAGATGTTGCTAACTCCGAGACGCCCACCGCACGTAAACGAAAGGCAAGCCTACAGTCTGGAAGTGAGTATTGGTCTTTCACTGCGATGTTAAAAATATGACTGACCCAAGCATAAGACCAAGTCGCACCTCCAGCACCTCCAGTGTCCCGCAAGAAAGCGAAATCCGACAAGACACCGTCTGCGATCAATCCGGCGTCTACTCGGACAAAGCGGAAACACGAAGCACTAACCGGAGAATCGGAAGGAGAACAACCTGCCAAGAAGAAGACCGGACTTGATTCTGAGGTCACGGATGAGGGTACAGATGCTGACGAAGAGATGGAGGAGGAGACAGCGAAGGAGGGGGACGAGGAGGCAGATGACGAGTCGGATGAAGTGAGTACACTCACACTGTGCTCGTCCTCGGTAGCTAATCATCTGTTGTGGTCGCAAAAGGGGAAACAGAAGAAGCGAGGCAAGAAGAACGCTTCGAAGAAAGACCCGAAGAAGAAGAAAATTACCGCAGAAAGAGCGATGGTAAACATCGCTCGACTCGAGATAGATCAGGGTACCAGTCAATCCGCTGACGTTCCCAGGTCTGCTGGGTAAGTCAAAGTCTCAGTCTCACGATCGATTTCAGGGTGCTCATGGTGCAAAATTTAAGGATTAATTCTTCCGCTGGTTCTAAAGGGGAAGACACTACCGAGGGTTCGCAGGCCCTGCCAATTGAGGTTCGATCCTACGTCTACTTCTGCATCCAGATTATTTTCTGATAACACCTCTTCTTTCGATTTACAACTACCAATGTCGCTTTCAAAGCTCCAGCAATCTGACTCTGAGTCGTCAGATTTCCCGATGGTTTGTCAATTCTTTCTTAACGTGCAGTGATTGTTCGTTAGCCAATATGTTCACTTTACAGGTGGTGGATTCTGTGCAGGCACCGCCAACTCCGCTCACCCGATCCCAGCCTCAGGAACCTGCCGCTCGTTCTGGCAAACACAGCTCTACCAGGGCTGATTCTCAGGTGTCCAATGTAGACAAACCAGATCAAGATCCCTTGAACGATCCTCACGATCTCTTGGACGCGGAGGGCATTGAAGAAACGCACGCCTTGAACACTCCCAATAAAGTGCGTAAACGTCGTCCAAAGGTAAGTGTTGTCTTGGTATCTGTCTCCCTGTTGATGAAACATCTTGAAATGTACGCAGGCTGGGGTGCATGTTGAACGAAAGTCACTCGCAACGTCCAATATTCCCGCGTCTGGACGTCCTCAGGTCAAGAAACATCTCAAGCAAGCAGCTGCTCCTTCAAGTGCATCGGCGCAGAATGCACCTCAGGCTCTGCCGAAACCATTGTCATCTACCTCGTCATCGTCTCAAGCCACGACCTCAACCAAGACAAAGGTCACAACCTCTACCGAGCAGTCGAAGGACAAGAAAGGTACCGGTGGCATCACTAGTCATCAGAAGCGCCAGAAGAATTATCTTCCGGTGGCGATCTTGGAGGATCCAAAGTGCACTTGGGACCGCGCCTTCTTGCCTACCTGGCTCACCTTCTTTGGCTGTCTTCCAGATCCTCTTCGCGTCAGCGACACATTTCTGAGTGGCAGCGCAGCCAAGATTTTTGCCCTGGCCTA
>RWJN01000682.1:0-12889 GCA_004332605.1 Steccherinum ochraceum
TTGTCTGGCTTGAGGTCGCGGTGAATGATCCCGCGAGCGTGGAGAGACTCGAGACCGAGCACCTGGGAGAAAGTCAGAATAATTCCGCTTTGAAGAAGATAATGAGTGTCTTACTAGCTCAGCAGCGTAGCGGGTGACCATGTCGAGGGGCAAAGCCCCACGATCATCGAGTACGCTGCGAAGGCTGCCTCCGGCGTAGTACGGCTGAAAGGAGACGTCAGTCAGAAGCACTGAGTACGACAGGGAGGTGTGCAGTACTGACCATGACTAGATAGAACGCGTTGCTGTCGTAGAAGGACCCAAGTAGCTGAACAACACCTTCCACTCCCTCAACGCGTTTCATGGCACCCTGCTCTTTCACTGCCATCATCATCCAATTCCCCGCCGCGACAGCAAACGCCCTGTCCGACGCGAACTGCTGCCTGTAAGGACGGTTCATAACCTTCAATGCGCAGCGTATGCCTGTTTGCTTGTGGTCCGTGCGATATACCATTCCGAACGCGCCTGAACCGAGCGTCTCGACAGGTGTAAAATTATGCATGGAAAGAGACAGAGTCGGTGGAAGTGCAATAGGGGTTGGTGCGGGAGAGTACTGGGCCGAGTACTGGACCTTGGCGCGAGAGGCGACGCAGGCTTGCTTAGCTTCGGCTTGAAGGAGGGTGCTCGGGTTTGCACCTGCCGCCATCATAGGGCGCAAGTACTCTGCGCATGACTCGATGCTCTCAGACTCGGAGAGCGAACCCGTAGACGGAAGGTCGTCGAGCGGCGTGAGTTGATCGATGTCGAGAACAGAGTCTTCCGCCGGAGCAAGATGCGAAGGGAACTCTGCCGTGATCTGCGGAGTATCGACTAAGGTGCGGGAGGTCTCGCTGCAGTCGTTGGGGAGAGTCGGGGACAGAAGACAGGCGGGGTCCTGAGTCGGCTCGTCGCAGTAGGAGGCTGGGCAGTATGCGGGAAGCGGAGTAGGAGCGTCGTGGCTGCATGCGGCTGACTCCTCAAGATCCTGAGGCGGGACGACGACGACGAGGGCGTTGTTCTTGCATTTCCTTGGACTGGAGACACGAATAATCGCCTTTGTCGCACTCTCTCCGGTGTTCCCCTCACCAATGGGGAGGCAGATGCTTGCGGACTTCCTCAAACCAGCCTCGTTGCGGACCTGGTGAAGAGTGCTCACTTCAGTTCACGGCGTTCAAGGGCATAAGCAAGATGGTACTCACCAGGGTCCTGATCCAGTCCATGGATGCACTCTCTCTGAGCGGCGCACGGATGTTGAGGAACCCAGGATCGTGCGCTGCTCTAAACATATCTTCCAAGAATGCCTCCTCCTGCACCTGTCCGTAGGCGACAGAGACTCGCTTGACTATGGTATCCGTCTCCAGGCGGGGTGACGCAGGTGGCGGAAGGGACTTGCGCCTCTTTGGAGGCTGCCCAAGACATGTCAGCGTTCACGGTTCTGTACGTAGAATGCAGGGCAAAGGGGCGTCGTACCTCGATATCGCGCTGAGATATGATACTAGGTCGTTCGTGCTTGAAAAACTGAAAACGAGAAAACATCTTGAATGTTGAGGGGTCTTGAAGAGCGAGGGCGGAGAACTTGAAAACACGGGGAGAGAAAGATCGATGGCCAAGGGGATCTCGAGCTCTGCGCCCGGCATTTTGAAGGAGGGAGGCTGGCATTGCAAACTGGACCGCGTCCGCCTCCATGTCAGTGCTTCTTCGAAGCTTCGATCGAGAACCATGACCAAAGGACGGTGTTCTGTTGAGTTCCGCCGTCATGAGAAGATTGACAAACCTGAAGCTGAGCGAAAGACTTACAAAAAGTATACCACTTATGCTTCGAATCACTATCGAGCTTCCAGCCTCCTCGCGATGCCGGCCTTTACTATACGCGTTTCTGCTACCGGTGCTTGATAGAAAAGCATGTCTGTAAGCTCTGCCTGGACTGTGATTTGATATGTTTCTTTTTCAAACGAGGGAAAGAGCAGGAGGAGGAGAAGGAGAAGGAGAAGACAAGGACTGGTCGGTGTAAGAAAGGCGAGTTTGTGCAAGTTTGCGCGCATTCTGCCCCAGGCACCATCACGGTCACCTGACCGCGTCGACGCTGTGCAAATATTCACGGGCAACACTTTGTCCTCTCCCCAACCTCTACGGTTACCACTCGTTTTGCTAGTCTCTTGCAAGCTGTCGTCTGTCTTTCATGGTGCGCCGTTCGAACATCTTTCGTCCTCCAGAATCCATGCACTTACTTACAATCTCCTGGCAGTGGGAGCGTACGAGCGGGCTGCAACTCATGAATCGTTGACGGTCGTCACGGTCTAAGAGCTCTTATTGCGCCCTCGACTATCATCGATGCTTTAAGACAATAAATGATTCATACTCCCTATGAGATGCGATGTGACCTCACTGGGCAGCAAAGTTGGCCACTGCTACTCAGCTGCTACTGCCAGCAACACTCAAACACCCGGAAACCGGCGGAACCAGTCTGATCGTTTGGCTGAAAAGCTTGTCAAAGTCGCCATCTCCAAGATTCAGGGGATTCTTCTCCTCCAAACGGCTCTGCATTTCGAGTTGACGTGACTGCCGAAATCATGTGCATTTCGTTGGGGCGGCTCAATCCGGTGAGGGTCGAAAATCCAAGTGCTCGCGGAATGGCTGATGACACGGCAAACTTCGTGTTATGTTCCGTGTCTCGTTCCGGTCCTCCTGCGAACTGCCGTTGAGGGCTTTTTCAAGAGGAAGACATCCTAATTCTTTGATATTCAGACTGAAAGAACGCGATCGGTAGACGAAGTGCGGTTGTCATTGGTCAAGATTCAGAAGCCGAATCAGAGAGGTTGACTCGGAACTTGCAGAGAGAAGGCGAGAGGATGGTGGAACATGCGACGGGTGCGTCGCTGGAAACCTCGCTATTGCATAGGTGCGTCTTTGAGATATTAGACCGGTTGCCCTGCATGTTGACCGCTACTTTTGTCGTTTCACAATGGTAGCCTTTTAATGACCTCTGGGACCATCCGCTCTCCTGGCAGCCTCCATCTTCAGAGTGAGTGCCGTTAGCACTGAGATCGAGCAAGCTTGTGATTGTTATTATAGTTTGGCCAACTCTACGACCCTTTGTCCTGCGCCAACCCCAGCGCAAAGAACGAACTGTTAGTGAAGATCCCCTCCGATTGACACATGGTTGCGCTCGATGTCAAGTCGTGCCTGGCTCCTCGATCCGCCGTTCCTCGACGGGATCTTTCCTCTATGCATGTTCCTTGGGGATCCAAACTGTCATCGTCGGCGGCGGCGAAGAAGCATAAAAGCACCACTCTACTCCGTTACTCTAACACAACTTCGCATTCGAACGACTTAGGAACGAAGCCATCATTCAAATGCGCTGTACTTCCCTCTGGAAGACTGTATTCTTCGTGGTCGCTGGCTTGGTGACACTCCGCGGGGGCGACGTTGTCGCTACGCCCGTGCAGGATACTGCCAACAACGCGTGCACGCAGATTGCTCATGCTGTGTCCAGTGCTTCGGGAGTTTTCTTTCCAAGTAAGTAAATCACCGCTCTTCGTCGAGCAGTCGTTGACTTGCATGCAACTCTAGGTGACCCAACCAGCCATTACGCCTCGGATGTGGAGCATTGGGCCATAACGAGCTCACAGAATTCAACTTGTTCTGTAGAACCTGGAACCGCGAAAGATTTAGGGAGTGTCGTACGTTAACACCCCTTCTCAACATGGACATAAACCTGATGAGTCTTTACTTCTCTCCACAGCTCCAAATCCTGGGTCGCACTAGAACGTCATTTGCGGTACGCAAATCGCTGTCTCAACCTCAATACTCAGGCTCGAATAGTCATATCCATAGGTCAAAGGTGGTGGACACGCCACCAACCCCGGATTCTCGTCCACCAAAGGCGTTCAGATCTCACTCGCACGTTTCAATGGCGTCACGTACAATGCAAACACGCAAACTGCGGACGTCGGAGCTGGGTTAGTTTGGGACGATGTGTACACGCAACTGTTGGCTCATGGTGTAATCGCCATTGGTGGGCGGATGTCTGGTGTCGGCGTCGCTGGCTTCTCTCTTGGTGGTGGTTCGTTGCTCGCAATTTGATTGGAATTGCAATATGCTCACGAAATTTTAGGCTACTCGTATCTGACGAATCAGCATGGTTTGGGTCATGACAATATCGTGGCATACGAGCTCGTTCTACCTAGCGGCGCAGTCACGACCGTTACAGAAACCTCGAACAGCGACTTGTTCTTCGCGCTCAGGGTATGCTTTCCTTGCATAACTGACAAAAGACGAACGATTCTGATTTGTGATTGTTATGTTAGGGTGGCTGGAACAATTTTGTATGTCGCTTTCGACGTTACTCAAGGACGCAGACTAAAAACGATCGTTTTTTTTACAGGGTATCGTCACCAAATTCACGATGAAGACTTATCCTCAAGGACAAGTGTGGGTGCGTAAGTGGCCATAGGGTCGCTTGGCGTATAGCTCACAAAACGAATTAGGGTGGGATCATCGAGATCTCGAGCGAGCATCTAGATGCCGTCAACGCAGCAACTCTCAACTATATTGAGAACGCTGCAGACCCCAAGTCTGCCCTTGCTGCTTCTTACGTGTTCTCACCATCTTCTGGAGTAAGTGGTAGATGCTACTGTGATTCCTTCGTCTCAACTGATCCGAATGCTCTCAGCTCGTCTCGCTTCTGGTCCTATTCTACTCTGAACCGTCTCCTCCCTCTGGCTTATTCGACGACTTCTTGTCCATCCCGGCTATTGTCCAGGATATCTCGACCCGATCCTACGTGTCATTGGTACAATCTGTACCCGAGACCGCAAATCTTCGGTGAGACTCAAATTTACCGTTCTCGTGGCACTGATCTGACGGAAGGTCTCCAGTACGTTTTACCATACCGTACCCCATGCATTCTACGACGCTTCAACCTTGAACACGATCGTCAATGAGACCTCAGTAAGCTGTATTCATGATCGGTTGGAAGGTGGAGTCGCTGAGATTATACACTATCTACGTAGTTCTGGGGCGAAAAGCTTGCAAACGACTCCTTTGTCTCGCTGACCTACGTGGCCGAACCTTTCCTCCCCACCATCCTCACCCACAGTACCTCACCCACCGCCTGGCCGCCGTCTCGCAACAAAGCATTCTTGCCCACCAACGTTGCCATCAAGTGGTCAGACCCCGCAGCGGACACACTCATGCACGACTCCATTTCAGCCAGTGTTCAGAACGTGATCAACGTGGCCAATCAGGATGGGCAAGGCCTCGACAACGCGCCATTCTACGGGAACTATGCTTTGTTCAGTACTCCCGTTCAAAGCATCTATGGAAGTAACCTAGGGAGGCTGAAGAAGATCAAGGCGACTTACGATCCTCAGAATGTCATGAGTCTCGCCGGTGGATGGAAGATCTAGTGCGTACTTCACGGTTGACTCGAACCAGTTATCTGCTACGTTTGCTATATACATAATCTAGGACTGCATTCCAACAATATTCATTGCTGTTATTGTTAGATTGCGGCGGATTCAACCTTCGTCAGCGCATCAAGACCGGACACCAAAATGGCAACATATCTGTACATCTAACGGGAACCTCGTCTAGCGAAGGCCTGGTAGTCCGAAGAATCGTTGTCAACGGGTGGATTGGCGGAAGTGAGGGATCTCTGGGAGAGCTTCCTTTAACTCTCCGCGACGGAGGGAATGGACCGTCCTCTGCATTCAACATGGGGTCGACTTTTTCCATTTCCGTTCGTACTGGCAGGTGTCTTGAGGCTCTCAGTCAGCCGTACCTCGCTTCGTGAATAGCGATCCATGAGCAGTCAGCTGTCGTGCCGGTGTTGCTCGGACGCGCGTAGATCTCGCAGCGAATCCAAGTCGAGGCGGTGTGCATCTGTGGCGGACGAAGCGCGATCACAACATTTAGTACCGCGATGCGGCTTCTGCAGTCATGCAACCAGGATCGCGTAACAGCGAACTTCGTTATGCAAGTCCATCACGCGATGGCCTAAGTACATGCGAAGACAAATCAAATCGAAGAATCGAAGTTACGCTTCAAATGGACGCTTTCATCTCTGCTGGCATATAAGAAGGCCGACCAATGTCAGATGATTGTCCACTTCCCACAGACCCTCCACTTTTCTTCGTCACTTGCTAGCATGCACTTTCCGACGCTTGGAGCTCTCGTGACTGTCGCTGTCGCTGGCTTCGGGGCATTGCGGGGAGGTTCTGCTCAGGATCTCGTGCTCGAAGACTCCACTCTTGACGCTACGCTGGTGCATGGCAATTCGGTCATTTTTGCGTGTCAACAAATTTCCAAGTCTATCTCTCACGCGTCCGCTGTCTACTATCCACGTGAGTGTACCACAAGGCTCAGACCACACGCCACTTTGATACTTCTGTGCAGATGACGCCACAGGGCATTATGCCGCCGATATCAGCCATTACGCCTCAAGCAGTATGCAGAACGCGACGTGTTCTGTTGAGCCTGGCACACCTCAAGACGTGGGCATCATTGTACGTGGTTCTTTGGGAAGAGCTCATAAGAATCTATTCATCAGTCTCGGATGTACAGCTTCAGATATTGGGAAAGACTAAGACAGCTTTCGGGGTGCGCATTTTATCCCAGTTTTCCATCTGTGACACCAGCTGATTACAATGCTGACTTCAGGTCAAGGGTGGGGGACATTCAACCAACCCTTCTTTCTCTTCTACGACGGGAGTTCAAATTGCCCTCACTCGATTCAATCAGACCACGTACAACGCGCACAGTCAAACGGCTGACGTGGGTACCGGGTTGATATGGGACGACGTGTACGCATCTTTGGAACCTCACGGTGTTATTGTTCTTGGAGGACGCGTGTCTGGTGTGGGTGTCGCTGGTTATTCTCTTGGAGGAGGTGAGTTTTCAGTATTTCCGAAATATCCAGAGTGGTATCCAAAGTGACTGTACTCACGTTTCACCTAGGCTACGCTTGGCAAACCAACCAGTACGGCTTGAGTCTAGATACTATTGAGGCGTACGAACTCGTACTCCCGAATGGTGTTGTGACGCATGTCACTGCCGAATCCAATCCTGATCTTTTCTTCGGACTGCGGGTACGTCATCGCCAACTTGAACAGTGTTCACGCGCAACGTGCTTGGCTGACATGTGTTCATCTGCAGGGTGGACACAATAACTTCGTATGTCTGCGCTGATCCTAGTCCTGAACGGTCGTCCTTGACACATCGTGTTTTCTAGGGTATCGTTACTAAGATCACCTTCAAGACATTCCCCCAAGGACAGATCTGGGTGTGTTGTCTGTTTGATTTACGATTTATCTCACTCACAGCTCATTGCAGGGTGGGGCCATCCTAGTTTCGGGAGAGTACATCGACCAAGTCAAGAATGCAACTCTGAAGTTCGCGAATGTCACAGACACAAAGGCTGCTGTAATACCCTCATTTGTCTACGCACCTGCTGCTGGTGGAGTGAGTAAAGGACTAGTAATTCTCTTCTGATGACTAACGGGCGGTCTGTCATAGTTGCTGAGCAGTATCCTACTCTTCTACGACGGGCTCACCCCACCTGCTGGTATCTTCGACGACTTCCTTGCGATTCCTTACTGGATACAGGATGTCTCAACACGTTCAATTGTGTCCCTGATACAGTCGTCTAATGTCAGTTCGACGATCGGTCTACGGTTAGTTCGAGGAAGTAGTCTGTTTGATTTGCAGCTCTTCTGAGGCTTTCATCCCAGCGGTTTCTACCACACCGTTCCCAACGAATTCTACGATGACAACTTCCTGACTGCGGTCATCAACGACACCACTGTGCGTCTCGCTTCCATGTGATTCTTTTCGACACACTTCGTGACGTTTGCTCCTCACCTGCAGTTCTACGGCGACAAGCTCTTCACAGTCATGAACACTTCCCTGGTGACCTGGTCTTGGTCCATCGAACCATTCCAAAGAAACATCCTCTCACACGGCTCTCCTTCTGCTTACCCCTCACAGCGCTCCAAGCGTTTCCTGCCAACGAACCTGTACATAGGGTACGCTGGTAAGCAGTATGACGACGTCGTACTAGACTCCCTCAGGGCGAGTGTTGCCAACATGAACCGGGTCGCGAAGGAGGGTGGACAGAACATTGACGATGCTCCCTTGTACGGAAACTACGCGCTCTTCGACACACCCGTGGAGAAAATCTACAGAGAAAATCTGCCGAGGTTGCAGAGGATCAAGAAGGTGTATGACCCCGAGAATGACATGGGCTTGACAGGAGGGTGGAAGATTTGAGGTCATCGCGGAATCTCTTCATTGACTCGGACGCTCTAGGTCTTGAGACAGTGTCCCTTCTGTTTACTTAAATTATTGCACCGAGCAGGTGGACTGATACTATTATCAACTAGACGAGCTCTATGCTCCAGGCTTCCTGTTCCCCAGTCTGATTTAAAACTGCCCGCGAGCTTTCAAGATATCTACACGTTGGCGTTATTAATATTGCCCTCAGTGCCCTGTGTACACTGTCTGCGACTTCGCCCAAGTTCCAGGTCGGTTCCGACGGCATCGTCAGAGGTTATCGGTTCCGAGCTCGTGACTCTAGATCTTCGATCGCGTACATATATACCCACCGCTCATCCGGCGCTAGATAGAGTTCTGTTTCTTGCTGCTCATTCAACCTGCTCTCTCAACGTCAACCACGATCTGATAGAAATTCGGTCACCACTTCATACTCTGTGAATTCCAAATTCATTCTACTCGCTGCCAGTATCGAACTACCGCAAATACTTCATAACCGATTACAAGTCAGTTCTTTTGCTTTCGCTTAGTTCTTACCGGCGGTAGATGTTGAACTCCTCTATCTTTTCTTTCTCTTTCAGTGCCGAAGTCTGATGCCAGAAAGGCTGCAGACGCAGCAAAAGCATGGGCGAAAGCCGAAGCCGCGAAACCTCCATCCCCCGTCCCGCGCATGTCAGTCAACACTCGAGCCGTTCCACTGGATAACCCACACTCCGGGCCGGTTGGCAAGCATCCTATTTGCGACGTCTGGGAAGACAAAGTCTCACGCAAACTCATGACTTGTCTGGATGAGGAGGGAGTCCGTTGGAAAACGCTGAATTGCCTTCGCATGGCCGAGGACGATGACGGCACAGGGTTGAAGGAGTGGCCCCCGCCATCTGCGGTCACTGTCCTCATTGGGGTGAGGTGCGACGTGGTCGCGGAAGAAGACGCGAGACGTGCGGCGTTCAAGTGCCTCGATGTGTTGAAGGAGTTCGACATCACCGACGTCGATGTGCAGATCAGCGAGATGCGGTTCTGGGGGAGTTTGGCACTTGGAGATTAGGACAGACCCATTCACAGGGGGTCAAAGTCTTGTGTGTATGACCGACGTTAGTATGTGAAGGATGGACGAGGGCACGTTCGTCGATGCAGAACGGGCAACTTCGACTAACTTCGTACATCTCTGATTGGAGGGATTGTATTCTAATTATTGAGGAACTTGTAATATAGTACCGTACTGATGAGACCCAACTGCTCGAAGTCTTGAAGGAAAAGATGCGTTCGTGTGAAGGTGCAACTCCTGCTTCGAGGCCCCGCAAAACAAACTGGAACAAAAAATCGTCGTTGGATGCATCTTCATGACCCTACACGGCATTGGCAACCCCAGGTCCTCCCGCTCCATGCCCAGTACCGGCAGCGGTTGTACCGTTCTTCGTACCAACCCCGCCCACGCCTGCACCTGTCATATTCTGACCACCCACACCAGCATTATGTCCGCCCGCATACGCTCCATCCGTGTGTCTCCCCGAGTTAAACCCAAACGCGCCATAATCCACCGTCCTCATGCCAAAGAGGAAATAGTAGAGGAAGGCAGGACCGAGGATAAGGTCGAGGATGCCGTACCAGATCATCTCGCGCGTCGGGGAAATGACATTCCCGCCCTCGCTGCAACCCCACGCGATGGGGTAGAGCATGGTGATGAAGGCGACGAGCCACGAGCCGCGGACGTACCCTGAGCGCACGCCTGTGCCGGCGTGGAAATTCGTGCGCGGGCCGTGTCCGAGGAGGGAGCTCCTACAAAATAGAAACCGGTATGTCAGCGGATACATCGGAGAGGTATTTTGAGGAAAGGTGCGTACCAGATGTACATGAGCGCGGCGACGCCCAAGGCGAAGTAACCCCATTTGTAGATGCTCGAGGTGAGGGCTCCGACGAGTCCACACACGACAACGATCCATGCGAAGAACGCAGTAGTGAGGATGTCGGAGAGAGCGAGGCCGGTGGAGAAGAGCAGTAACATGAGGAGGAGAGGGAAGGTGATGAACCACTGGATGTAGCGGACATACTAGAATAAAGTAGGTAAGAAACATTCGATTGACTTCTAAACAAAAAGGACAGACGCACCCAGATCTGGCGAGTGCCAGTGTTGCCGCGAGAGAACTCTGCGGTGATGGGTGTTGCACCGAGGTCAGATGCCATTGAGAAATATGCCACCGTCGACGTGGCGAGGATGACGATCGCAAGATTGTGAAAGAGACGTGTGCCTCGTGGACGCTGAGTACCAAGCACAAATGAGCTTCCAATCGAAACAGATAAATGAAAGGACAAGTACTGACTCTGGTCGACCATACGATCATACCCAACGTGCTGACAGCCATGACGGCAAAGACCGCCCACAGCCAGTCCGTACCCCCAACCGTGATGTGTCGGTCGGCATTGGGAGGATTCTTGTTGAGTGAGCCACCATTGAGACTAGACATGGCGGGCGGCGGGGCAGGCGCAGATGAGAGGAGAGAGGGTGACGAGCGACGGGTTAATTGCCAACCAAGCCCGCCTTTCACCCTCTTAAATAGCGTTTTTTCATCTCAGTGCGGAAGTCTAGAGCCCATACTGGGCGGGGACGGCGCAAAGATACAGCTGGAGGAGTGGGCGAAAACGAATGAGCTCATCGTGTACGTCTGGCCTGAGATTGGCGTACGCGAATCGCGCTGTTGAATAGAGAGTCGGAGGGGGTTTGGGTGGTGTTGTGGAGCTGTAGGTCACTGTGAGAAGGGTCTGCAGCCGCAGTGTTTGTGGTCCAGGCTCAAGGTCGGTCCATGTATTGGAACGCGCTCGAAATAGAAGTTTCGTAGCCCAATGAATCTGCGGGAGGTGACAACATCGTCGAATTGAGAACGCGGGAGAAAGAGAAACGTGGCGTGGTGCGCACCAGTACTCGTCACTCGTCCGGGTCCAAGTTGGAGCGAGAGCCTGCAAAACCGCAGGTGGCTGTACAAAGATAGACAGCGTCAAGAGCTTGAAGTTTCACTGGAAAAGCGACGCAGTCCTTTCGTACGCCATTCTGGCTGAAGGTCATCCAACGTGCTGCTGCGAAGGGACATCATCAGGCCAGCGCGTCAGCCATTCACACTGGCGAAATGCGCGAATAAACGTTCCCTGAACTGAAGAGAAGGAGAAGCAGATATGCATTTGAAACTGTGAAATCAGTAGGTCAACTACGGTGTACTTACATACCATTCATACCGCAGCGCCACAGCTCACAGTACCACAAACTCACCCAGCCTACCTTCTCATATCGAATGTGCACCCACCCCTTCTGGACACCTCGGCACCAACACCGTCCCCACATACTCAACCATACCCACCGGCCTGTATATCCAAATCTCGCCCTCGGCCATCCCACTCAAATCGTATCGCTCCCTCTTCGGCGGACTCCCGACACTCTGCTCGACCACCTCAATCACACCCAACGCCCCCGGCCTCACGCTCATCCCGTCTCCCACAGGCTTACTAATCTCACAGTTTCAAATGCATATTTGCTTCTACCTTTCCCAGGGTCTTGGGATCGTTTCTTCGCGCACTTCGCCAGTGTGAATGGCTGACGCGCTGGCCTCATGATGACCCTTCGCAGCAGTACGTTGGATGACCTTNNACCACCTCAATGACACCCAACGCCCCCGGCCTCACGCTCATCCCATCTCCCACAGGCTCCCTGGGCACGCTCTCCGCGACGACGATCGCAGTATGGTCCGGATCGCCCAGCGTCGCGTACCCGCCGTGGTCGAAGACGACTTTCGCGCGTTTCCACTGGACGATGTCCCCCCTGCGCACCCGATCGTCTCCGCCGCGCCATCTCCCCATTTGGTTCTGCTTGGAGGTGGCTTTGCCGGAGAAGATGAGGTGTCCGTGCGTGCACGACGTGCTCGGGACGGGTTTGGGGACGTAGTCGAACTCGTCGAAGTACTTGAGCGCCTCGTTCGCGAGGTCCCAGCATTCGCCCCGGGCGCAGTATTGGCCGGTGCCTTCGTATGACTCTGCGAACCCTGCGACGGTCTCGCCGTACGCTTCGTGTGCGGCGACGAGGGTAGGACCTGGGAGAGGTTGGGGTGGGGGGAGGTACGAGGCGGAGCGTTGGACGACGCGCGTGTCGTTCGGGTCTGCGTGGCTCCCCATCGTACTGAAGGACACGGTGTACCAGCAGATCGACAGATCTTGGAAAATGACGCCGCCGAAGAGGGTCTTCTTCGAGCCGTGCTGCTCCCATGCAGCCATGTACCCGGGGATGTTGGAGTTGTGGAGGGGCGGAGGGAGGGAGTTCTCGGACGCGTACCAGGCAGAATCCCAGTGGGTGGAAGGGGAGAAGTAGTGAGCGAGGTCGAGGGCGCCGGAGCCGTATTGAGTTGGGGGAGGGTAGGAGAGGTTGAGTTCGTCGTTGAATGAGAGGACGGAAGGAGCTTTCGGACGTGACCAGGTGGGCAGAGGTGGCTAATGACACACGTTAGGAGGTTCAAACAAACATATGGTTTGGGACGTACGGGTGCAGGACCAGAATCCGCTTCAGGCTCGCCCGCATGCCTCACAGGCAGCGCTCTGCCCCTCGGTTCCACTGCATTCACCG
>RWJN01000683.1:0-12882 GCA_004332605.1 Steccherinum ochraceum
CGAGGTCGGTGTCCAGAATCTTTTTCTTGCACCCCTCTTGTCCGCGCCCAACGAATCTCATCCACGTCTTCTTCCAGGCGACTTGTGCAAGCTTGTCGGCTGAATGGTTCATCCCCGTCCGCTCCTATTTCTATTTCAGTTTTGTGTCGATAGTAGTAGCGTAGTGTACACAGAACGTAATGCCTGTTTTCGGATTCCGAAAAAGCTTGTGTAAGCGACCCAGCGTGTTGCTGCTGAGAGCATAGCGTCGTACACTACCACGCATAAGACCAAAGTCTGAAATCTATCTCCTGCTCCTCCTACCGTATACGTACGAGGAGGAAAGACAACGGCTGAAGCTTTGAAGAGCGACGGATGATATTGCGAGCAATGCCCCAAAGATCTATGGAGGGGGTCGTTATAGCATTGGACAAGCCTTCAAGCCTGCAGTAACTTGAATATCTTTCTATGCTTTCAACCTCTAGCGCAAACTCGCAATTCATCGCGGGCCGGGGTTTACGGGACGACGAATAATCTCAGCATTGGCTGCAGCTATTCGAGCTCTCTGTTCGGGAGTAAGCTGGGGAACTTGAGCATTGCTCGCCGCTGCAGAGTTTGGTTTTTTGGGTAGTCGCCATCCCGGGGGTGGTGGCTCTTGGTACTTGCGTACAGCCAGGGCTTGAATACCGCTGCGCAACGGGACAACTTGTGAGCATTGCTTGCAGCCACATGAAGAGTATAGGGTGCACTCACGTAGAGCGAGCAGTGACTGGGGAAGCAGCGAGCTCACGCTCATGAATAGACTGAAGGACATCCTGGACGGCCGGGTCGACGTTACGGGCCGCTATAGCAGCTTGACCGTATGTACGTGCTTGGGAACGGTGAACAGGTCCGGCTGCCGCACAGCTGACGGCAACGACGAGTATGCCACCGCATGCTGAGAGCCGTGAACGGTGAAAGTGGCGAAGGCGTTCGTTAGGCTGTAGCAGGGCAAATGAGCGTCGACACCGAGACAACAAGGAACGAATAACGAATGGCTCACCTGCCAGAGCCTGAGCCTGAGGGAAGAGAAGTCGAGAGACGGTGAGCACCAGGCTACAGATCCATCCAAGCTGCTCAGATGAACGTATCATATACCCATGGCCACGCAGGTACTTTGTCCGGCTACTATTTACGACCGCGCTGAGACGATCAGTATCAAATGGGGCATGGCCAAGCTGCTTTTATTTGGCCGCCCACGGAGATCGCAGAGATGTCGTTTGGTGAGTGCTGGGTTGCACATTTCCCGCCGCTGGGTACCGGGTAACGGTGGGTTTGAATCCCAGTCATCTTATTGTCCAATGTTCGAAAAGATTTGGGCTTGCTGGCGAGAGCGGATTGGCATGGTGACATGCTCTCCGGTGCGAATACACCCAGCTCTGATGGGTAGAACATGGCAGAGAGGGTTCGCCTCGCCGAGCGACAAATTCGCCGTAGCTGCGGAATCAGGATCCTCGGGTTGTTGTGGCACTTGGGGAGGATAGTGGCGGTTTGAGACCTGACGGTGGCGGTCTGGAAGGCTCGGTTGCTTTCTCGCTGACTGGAATCATGTGTGCTATCGCAGTGCCCTGGTACAGGAGATCGCAGATACTTATAATACGTCTGTTGCCATCTGAGAATGATATTGCACGCAGATACGCAGATAATGCGCGTAAAAGCAAGCTGAAAAGAATATTGCATGAGGACGCTGGACGAGATACAATTAACAGAACATTATCAGAAGCCGTCACCAAGTCCAGGTTCCTCCTCGTCGATATCGCCACCCTCCTGGATCTCCTTCGCGAGCTCCTTCTCCCTCTCACGTGCACCTTCGGCGTCAGCCAGCTCTTTTCTGTGCGCATTGAGTGGGTAACGCATGGCCTAGGGGTGCGGGTCAATATCGAGATACAGCTTGAAGACTGAGGATAAAAACGTACCTTGACACTTTGGTTGTGCAGCTCCAAGCAATAC
This sequence comes from Steccherinum ochraceum, assembly GCA_004332605.1. Classification (NCBI taxonomy): domain Eukaryota; kingdom Fungi; phylum Basidiomycota; class Agaricomycetes; order Polyporales; family Steccherinaceae; genus Steccherinum; species Steccherinum ochraceum. The sequence continues at coordinate 1,969 of RWJN01000683.1, forward strand.
GAAATACGCCTTCCAAACACTTCAGCAACCTCCGGTCCGTACCCGCCCTTCTGTCCACCGCACTCCATCCAACCTTTCTCGTGGACGATCCTGCCCTCAATAACGCCGTCTCGAATGGCCTTGCCGACGATGTACTCTGCGTCCTCCTCAGAGTCCAAGTGGAGCTTGACGCAAATGTCTCGCAGGGAGATACGAGAGTACGAGAGCGAGAGGCGGCGAATACCAGTCTTGATGACGTTTTGTCGGAGACGGGAGATAAGCGTGTAGGTCTTGTCGGACTCAAATTGGGAAGCGTGGTTGGCCAGGGTAGTTTGGAACTGGGACAAGGAGCCAGTGCGGACCGCTAGAGCACAATAGGATTAATTGTGCTAAACGTGTGGGCAGCTGAACACTCACCCTTCACGATTTCGAAGTACCCACTCAGGGCCTTCTCCAACACCGGGTGTCTGAACAGTCCTCTATCCGGAATATCACCCATCAGCAACTCAACGACGACGCTCAGCTTGTGCACGGCCTGGTAGAAACCAGGGGCCGTCGCCGCCAAAGGAGCACGACGAATTGCCTGCTGGAGACTGTCGTGAGCAGCGGTGTAGTTGAGCTGTACGGCCTTGATGCGTCCAACGTAGTAGTGGTAACGAGCATATTGTGGGTTGCCCGCGGAGGTAGGGAAGGTCGTCTTTGATACCAGCTTGTCGGCCTGGGAGTACAGGTTGTATGCGAGGTAAGAGCGAAGAAGGCGGTTGATGAGAGATGCTTGGGTCTCGTCATCGTGACGAAGGGAGGCAGTTCGTTGCGCCGCAAGGAATATTCTATGCGCAAAATCAACGCGAGTTCGATCATAGAAGGTTCAAGAAATACTCACGGGCGTGCATTAGCAAGTTCATCTCCTAGCTCGTATGCTCGTTCTACGGCATACCACACTTTGGCCGCGACAGGATCCATACTCCGCCTATTCCATGCTTGCATCTTGTCTACGGTCTCGTGCACCAGCTCTCCGGCTTTCTGATACGTCGAGGGTGACGAGAGGAAGTGATGAATAATAAGGAGGCGAAGATAAACCTCGGCTTCGGGAACGGGGTCTTGTGTGATGGGTTTGGATGCTGGTGCAGTGGTCCCCGTAGGAGGATCGACGTCCATGGAGGATGCTGCGGGTTCGTCTGCAGGAACCTCGGGTATCCATGTAAGCAGATGCTTCTTGGTAGCAGATTCTAAATGTATGAGGGTCAGTTTCGGTGTATAGAGTATACAAAGACAAGAACCGGCTGGCATAGAATGCAAGAAAGAGAGCGCATGCATGTAAGACAATTTGTACTTACCGGCAGGGTAGACTCCCTCAATGGATTCCCTCAACACTTTCCAGTTCAGCCTCTTCCTCAGACTCGTCAACGTCCTCAGCACCCGGTGCGTAAACCTAGGTTCGAGGGTAGACACCGCACGTTCGATCAGCGTGACATTGACCTTGATCTCCGCCACGGGCGAAGGTGGGACGGAGGGCTTGGTCTCAGACTCAGTGGTAGTCGCGTCGTCTTTTCTGGTCTCCTCGTCTTTCGGCTTCATGTCGACGTCGGTGGCCATGTTGAGCAGAGATTGGGCGAGAGATGGGGAGAGAAGGGGAGGGAGGAGGCGGTATGGGGAAGAGGAAGCTTGAGATGACGCGTCGCGACGCGTGCGGTAAGATCTCGGTAAGAACAGCGATACTAATGGAGTAAGTACAGACAGTTAGTAAGTTTGTTACTACGATAGACGCTCTCCCGACTGTAAGATAAGATTGTAAACATGCAAATTGTATGTGAGCTTTTGAGCTGGCCATTGGCAAGCTCTTTAGCATGCAGAGAAACGTGAACGTTTGGGTAAATGGTATGTCATTACAGATCAATACACGTATATCAAAAAGACAGAAGCAGTATAGTATGTCCGAGGTATCAGTACAGCTGTGTATGAAAGATTCGCATCTTTGGATATTGCTACATCATTTAGCTGCAGCGAAGTATGTCAGTAGCTGCTGCACGTGAAAGAGAAAAAAGCTCACATTGTGGTATAGATTCTCCGTTGTCATCTTCGTCGGATATCGTGGGGGTAGAAGTACTTGGCGATGAGTCGCTTTTCGGTGTATCGATCGACTTCCGCGCTTTTGCCTTTATGGTTGCACCATCCTCCCGAGATTCTTCTTGCCTTCGATCGCGCCGATGTTGAAGTGCAATGAGAGCATCACGCTCAGCGAGCGCAGCCATCGACTTCTCAGCCGCGTTGATCATGTGTCGCAGTGTCCCTGGAAGACGATATCAGACGAACACACTAAGCTGAGACCACCGATAAAACGCACGTTCTATGCTCAACATAAATAAGGTCTGTAGTTCACTTCATAAGCACGCTGCCAACAATTTAGATCTCAGAAAACACAACACTCACACTGCGCGCGTCGTCGTCCTGCAAAATCTCTCTCTTTCCCCTCCCACTGATCCCCTCAATCTTCGCAATCTCGTCCAGCAGGTCTCTCAGATCCTGCGGCACCTTTGCCTTATGATCGTCGTCCTCCTTCTGTCCATCTTCACCCACCCCGATCCCATGCCCTTGCTTCACGTAAAACTGCATGTGTTGGTGGAACGTCCGCGCCTGGCGTACGATCTCTCCCGGCAGTTCCTCCAGATCCCGTTGCGCCATTTCCTTCACAGCAAGGACTGTCTCTGGTGAGATCTCCCCTTGATCAGCGTCATCGATCTCTTCAGGAAAGTCGACGGTCGATTCCTTTCGCGCGCGTTGTCGTAGGTACGGCGATAGTTTCTGGTTTGCAATCCGGTTGGTCTCCGCGTTCTCGCGGCGACGGAATTGCTTGACTGCGTTGTCGAACATACGAGAGTGAAGTGCGCTCTTGTATCGCGAGGAGCCTGCTTCTTGAAGGACGGAGATAAGAATGGTCATGGTTGCGACACCCAAAAGGGCCCATACGACGAAAATAGAACGCCCTGCTGGAGTTTGAGGCGAGAAGTCGCCATAGCCAGTGGTGGTGAATGCCGTGAAACCTTGAGGTTGGTGAGCATAGAGAGCCAAAGCACGAAAAGAGAAAATATCTCACAGAAGTACATAGCGGTGCCGTAAGCCCATCCTTCTGTGGCGCTGAAGATGGCGGACCCGACCTGGTAGAGATGGGTGTCGGCGGAAATTCACTCAACAGCAGACGTGTGACACTCACAAACCAGAAGACCAAGAAGAGCGACCAGGCCACAGTGAGCTGAGTAGAAAGTGAGTGGACTGAAGCACACGATGGCACAAGAGGAAAGAGCGCGAACCTTAGCAAAGTAAGCCTTCTTCTCCTCGGAGGCCATATCCTCCTTGTAATGCTCATACGAAAAGGCAGAGCGCTCATGCGCACTTCGCGCCATCTCTCTTGACCACTTTGGCACAGGTGCGTTCGTTCCAACGTCCACTTGCTCCTGTCGCTGGTCATCGCCCTTCTGACGACGACTCGATTCACCCTGCTTCTCAGCATCACCCCCTGGCGATGCGGCATCCGCTTGATCTGCAGCCACGTTATCGTCAAACCACACCGCACTCCCCTTCCTCGCCGCAGGGCTCTCAGTCGCCTCATCTACCTCTTCCTCCGCTTCTTGAGCATCCTCTGCCGCTTCCAGATGCGCTTGGCGATCTTCTGTGGGGTCTCCTGAACCTTCTGCGGCGTGTCCCATCATCCGTACATGTGCACCGGTCACAGCGACGGCAAACTTCGTCACCATAGCTGCCATCCTCCCAATCTGGGCATGAGTAGGCGTCTGGGGGTGTGCTGGCCATCCGTTCGACGATGCGGTCCGACGCAGACCTTGACCTATCCCGAGATGCTGCTGATCAATGTTGAGCTCGCCGTGTTGCTGACCACTACGCGAACCGTCACTGGTGTGCCGCTTCATGGTGGGACGACCCTCTGGGTCGATGAACATCTCCAACGGAACGCCAGCTTCGAGGGCCGCTGCTTCAAGCTGCTGTGACGATAGAGCATCGATATTGAGGTGCCGTTTCTTGGGGTGTCCTCGAGTAGCTCTCCGCTCGTGCCCCTCATCCGATGTGGTCTTTTGTTTCGCGAAACCTAAAGTCTCCGCCCATTTCCGCATCCAGTGATCCTCACCCGCGCCGTCTTGCTCTCCAGGTAGCCCTGTGAATTTGACACCCTCGTGCGCATAATGTCGGTCATGCACCCAAACGGGCAGTCCTCGGTCCTTGAGCCGCCATTCAACCGCCCTTGCCCATCGAGCCTCCCATTTCCTAAACCGCCTCGCTTCTCTCCTTCGTAACCTGAGCTTCCTCAGTCTCCTCCGGTATCCAATCTCCAGGCCCTCTAGTACGGTCTCGCGAGTCATGGAGACGGCCACACCGATAGTGAGGACACCGAAAGCCAAGTAGAAGCAAATGAAGATCCGGGCGCCGGTGGTGTCTGGGGTGATGTCACCAAATCCAATGGTTTCTATCGTGACGACTGTGAAGTAGAGCCCGTTTATGAACGACAGATTTTGTATGAAAGATGTGACCAGAGCACCGAAGGCGATGTAGGTGAGGAGGACGATGACGATGATGACAAGAGATCGCTGTTTGCGAGTAAGTCCAGAACCTGCATGTATCATGAGCATGATCTCGGACAGTGAGTGCGCAAAGCATACCGCTAATCCCGAAGTCTGGTGTTCGTATGAAGTCTACAATAAGGGTAATGTTGGTGATAGAGGATGTGATCGTGGAGCATAAAGTGAGCCAGAATGCTTGGCCGTATGTGAACCCATCGTCAAACCGATGTTGAACGCCAAAGATGATAACGGTGACACTGTTGATCAAGTCTGCGATTGGGTATGAGAAGGTAGACAGCATTGCGAAGGCGTTACTACGCACCATGTATTGTCAAGAATATTATACAGAGCAGCGTGGTCGTCCTAACCCTCTTCTCCAAAAACCTGAGTACCAAGCAGATGTTCGCAATGAGGGCGCAGGCAATGGACACCGCCATGGCTGAGTCCAGAAGAGGCGGGTTGGGTTTCGTTTCTACAGTTTCGAAGCCTTCCGTCCGAATGTACCACCGCTCTGTCAGGCCGGGGATCTCGAGGAGGATGGAGAATGGTATCACTACGCCAGAGATGATCGGGGTCCAACGGTAGTTGGGCACAAATCGCTCCAAGCCATCGGGATCTTCTGGAGGGAATATGAACTCCTTTGCCTTGGTGAAAATAGACATAGACATAACGGTAGAGTCCGTGGTGGCGGTATTTGTCCTGGAGAAGCGTACGGATGTGACATTGGAGGGTCCCTGAGTCGACCATGTGCGCCGTCGGAAGGCAAAGGAGCGAAGTCGAGAGGAAGCGGGGGGTATTGCTGCACCTTCATCGTCAGACTCGTCGCCCGAGTTGTCATCGGATAGAACGTTGGCCCCTTCGTCTCTTGGTCCCTTTTCTGGATCTCGGGCACTCCTGGGCGGAAAGCCACCAAGCACCGCGAGGAGCAGCGTTGTGAGACCCATTAGAGACCGAAATACTTCGTCGTAGTTGTCGTCGTCGTCGGTTCAAGGTCGGTGCATGACGGGATTAAGAAAAAGGATATTTGTCCATTTCTCAAGAACGTGCTCGTCGTCCTAGTAGGCTCAAAGAGTAAGAGGAGTTCAGGCGTCTATCAATCTCAGTTACTTACTCTTCATTACAACCCATTTATTACATACTACGTAACAAAGTACTTACTTGTTGATCACTGTGAGTCTGTGACCATCTACCGCACTCCCTAAGTTAGCTTCCTAGTATCTCTCGCCGTCACGTTTTCTCTCAATCTTCGATGTTTGACCTTGAAGCTCGAAGTCTGAGCAATCAGGCATGCGGCGGCCAGTCACCGGTACCATTGGCAGATATCGCAGGCATTCAAAGCGGAACTCGCAGTCACTGCCAGTCTAGATGTAGAACTGCAGCCCCCAGGTGAGTACACAGCGTTCCGGTGGTAATAATCAATTCTGAAGACATCACGGTTACAACTAGATACTTATACTATTTAAAGACAGCTCAGCTGCGCAACAATGATACACTCTCTGCTTGGACAGCTTTGCGATGTCTGCGTCGGGGACTGTTGATAGTTAGGCGCAGAGTGTTCCCAAGCCCGGTCAAATGCAAGTGCTTTTAGAGACGAGCCATGATTCTTGTCCGCTTTATTTTCATGTACCTCTCAATATGAGCAAAGACGATGCGTCCACCGGAGCCAAGTCTTTCAAGGTTGGCCGAGATGTTATCTCAAGCCCTGTTGTCAACATCGAGCAGGTCAAAGCCCACTTGGGCTTGTTGCACGCATTCAAGGTTTTGCGTACGGCCGTGAAGGAGGCATCTTTAGCTGAGTCGACAGTGAGTGCAGTGGCTGAGAGGTTGGACGAGGGGAAGCGATGGTCTTGGTTCGTTGGATTGGCTGTTGAACGGTGCGTCACCCGTGATTATCTCCTGATATTTACATCCTCATATTCGCGTGTGTAATAGATTCCAGCGATGGGTGGAAGCTTTACCTCGAGCAGGCGGTCCTGATGTGCTGGATGCCGCTGCATGGATGGAACGCTACATGCCTCCGACTGATGTCCTCATGGTCTGGCACACCTACCTACTCAACCCTGTGTGAGTCACATCACTCGTTTTCTTCATTTTCCCCTCATGACACGCCTTCAGATGGTACTCCGAAGACTGTTCGCGCATCGACCTTCTCTCACGCCTCAGACTTAAGGATCGACTGCTGTATATTGCTGTATGATCGTTTTACCCCGAATTTACGCTTGCGCTCATCACGACTCGACAGATGAATGCACACGACCTCACCTCGTACGAACCCCCACCGGAGCGTCGGCAAGCATGGGAGCAACAAACGAGCACACCCTTCGACCCGATTGTCGCAATGTATCGCGAAGTTCGTCACAATATGGAATGTCCATTCTGCGAACGCGATATCTCTGCTCGTAAGTCCTCGCGCCTTTCTTCCGAGGTTTACTTAATCACCATGTTGTCTACATAGCTATGTTGACACTAGACGACAAAGGTTACTTGCAGCCCAAGTTCGAGATGCAATGCAAACTGTGTACAAGGCTCATCAACAAAGAAAATCTAGGAATAGCGAAATTCGTTCGTGACCTCGCAAGGGATCATAAGGACCCGGAGATGAAAGCTAAACATGACTACGGTGTTTACCTTGCGTGCGTGTCTCTTCTTTTACATTTCGAACCTTTTGTGTTTATCTGCTTCACAGAGGCACATTCATTTCCTTGAAAGAGAAAGAAGACACGTACGCTGCCGATCGTATTAAGACCGCCATACTTGCAAGTCCGAAGATCAAGAAAGATGGCTCAGACGTAAGTGAGCTTAACGACCGATGTTATCATGAGCTCACACCAGTACGTTTGCAGGATAAGCTCTCTGATGCTCAAAAGAGGCAGCGTATGATCAAGGACATTTCATCTTTCGATGAGCTGAAGGACATTGCGGTGACTCAACTCCGGCGTGGGCCCCGAAAACGGTACGATCACAGTGGTTTTCCCTGCGTGGGTCTCATCCAACCTTGTACCCAGAGCGTACCGGATTCTGTCAGCGTACACGGACGACAGGCCATTCTCTATCAATTTGGAGGGCGCGGTCATGAGACAGTCGTCCTTCATAGACAAGATGGACGACTTCGGATGGACACAGCCCGGGTATTTTGATGATCCGAAGGACGAAGTAGTGCTTCATCGTGCAATCTCCCGTTATCACGGGTGAGTTCGACTCGTATGGATTCTGTACAACTAATTGACCGACCGGACTGCAGATTCCTGGATTTATTGTCTCGATTTCCCTCAGCTTTTATGGTGCCCACCCTCGATATCGATCTGGTGTGGCATACGCACCAGTTGACTGGCAGTACATATTTGTGGCACTGTATTCAGTACGTGGGTCGCTATGTTGATCAGTGAGTCCTCGTTTCAAGGCCTTGTTACGTCGCTAATGAGCTGTGCAGTGACGATAAGGTCGACGACAGTACTCTCACTGAAAGTTTCGATCTCACGTGCTTAGCATGGAAGGTTGGCTTTTATCTCAATTTTTCGATCAAACTCTAACTGAATGGTGCTCAGCAACACTTCAAGATCCCTTATACGTACTGTGGTTGCCCATCACCCGACGAGAAACCCCCCGGCAAGACCATAGGAGATCACCTGAGCCGCTTCACCAAGTCGTTTCGACAAAAGGCTCCTTCCACAGCTCTGGTACCCGTCCACCGCGCCGACGCGCACTCCGCCACGCATCCAAGTGATCACAACAGGATTGGCCTTCGTCCATCCGGCATGCGAGCTATCGTGCACAAACGTCGTTTGGAAGAGATGACGAAGCGAAGAGAGCGCGACGCAAAGCTCGTCAAGGCCGGGAAGCTGGACAAAGATACATACGAACGAGGAGAAGGCCATGACTACCCTTTCCTTTGGCCAGTTCCGCTCTATGCCCCGCCCGCTGTCGCATGCTCCTCAGTACCTGTTGGTGTTCCAACATCCTACGGACTATCTGGGGGTGCTTACAATGTAAGTACCAAATTTTCGTCCGTGCACAATACCTACATGCTCACTGAGTGGCGAACGTCAGGCTGTGGCAGCGTGTGGCTTACCTCCGGTTGTTTGCGGTGCCTCAACTTGCGGAGCAGACGGCGGAGACGGAGGCGGATGTGGTGGTGGGTGCGACGGAGGGTGCGGTGGAGGAGACTAGAGCTTATCTGCCTCTGTCGGGTCTGTTACGTGCCGCTATTCCTCGTCGACTCTGACTGCTGTCAAAACTAGATCCAGCACTCTTGATAAATGACCAGCATGCGCGTCGCCACTCAATGCACATTTTCTCGTTTCCTTTGACCATACGTGGTCATTGGTCGTTCTAAAAATACCGCCATAAACGTTGAACGTTGAGTCCTGACTGGGGCAAGACTGGCGATAAATTACATAACACCACAGGTTTGACCCTTGCACTATTCTCTTTCGAGTCCTGAAAACGCGTGTTCAATCCAGTCTTAAGGTCATACGCATAACTCTGGCTCAGGTCGCGATGGTCAGCTGAGGTGTTCTGAGGCCACGACGAGCTTATACAACTGGCAAGCGATCATCGCCCAATCATGCCACCAGTGATTTTTGAAGGTAGCCGTGGTTTGATATTGACGTCTCTCGTACGCGATTACGCTACTCACTTGGTGGCGTGTACTACTGATGTTTTACTTTGTCTGACAGACAAATGTTTAATGTCGCGGGGTATATAAGGATGTGAAAGACAGGCTGTGCCAGCCTTCAGGACTTTCAGGGCCTCCGAGACAAGTCACAGAGCTCTCAGCAGCGCAACGTCACCACCATGCGTCTTCTCAAGCTCGCACCCATCGGCGCATTCGCTACTCTTGTCGCAGCCGACTTCCACATCTTCAACTGCTACCACGGCTACGGTGTAGGCGATCAATCTGGTCTCGACGCCGACGCTGTCACAGTCCCCTCCAACCAATACTCCTGCGACGGTGCCAGAAGCAATCCGCTCGTCCAGGGCATCTCACCGTCGTGGGTGAACCCGGGCACGTCGTACTTCTACGTACAAGGGTTATGCGGGATGGACCAGTTGGACTTCTACTGGAATGGAGGGGCGTATGATATTTATGCCGCAGGAGGAGATGGGTCGGTCATTGGGAATTGCTATCAAGGATCGGGCTCGGAGATGACTTGCCCTGCTGCGTTCGACCAGCTTACATCATCAGCAAAACATCGAAATTATGAACCTAGCTGGCGATCTTGATCAGGTCGTTATCGCCTGTCGAATGATCAGCATCGTCCGCCAGCCTGGCGTCTAGATGATCAACCTTCGCCATGCCAGGTCATTGCTCGTCATACCGAAAATCCTTTGACCATCCCTTCGACATTGCATTTTTCAGCCGATGATGCAAGGTCATTCCTCTTCGCGCTGAAAAGTACATGATCAAACTACTGTCAGGCAAGTCAATCTCGAGCATTGCGTCAACACCTGCCATCCCTCAAGCATATTTCGAGCCACTATAGGGTCCTCGCGATCGCTCAACGCTGCCAGGACGACGCCGCCGCCGCCGACTCCGCCACTGAAATCCTCGACATCGTATATACACGACGAAGCCTCTGTGGCTGTGAGTGAAGTACGTCCTGCTCTCAGCTATTCTGTCTGTCTCGAGATTCAATAACAACAGCACTGACAGATTCACACGGTTTATGTCGCCACTAGGTCGCACACGGCCCTACGGTGGGCTGTGACTCTCGACCTTAGGATTATGTCAGGGTCGGCGGCGGCGGAGACCCTCTTCTTCGGTAAGTGGTGTTGAGCATATCAGTGACGGGTAAGTAAAGATACAACCCGCTAGCGAAGCACGGGGATCGAGATGGAATGGGGCTGCAGACCCGGGACGCCGCAAACCTCAGTTGAAGGCAGCCATCTCGATATGTCGGCTGACGTCGGCGAAACAGAACGCTGGGCGGAAATGGTATCCGCCGCCCTGACAACAACCATCAACCCTTGGATCTCTCCTTGGATCTCCCCCAAGCAACAGCTCCGCAAATAATGACAACGATGGATGATTGAAGCGGTTATCCGTCAATCGGGGTCCTTCTCGGGAGTGGCTATAAGTCCACTTGACTTGACGTTGAACGCTGCTTCGTCGTCTCCCCCGCTCAGAGTCTCAGACTGAGAAGTGTCTGAGACCGCCGTAGTGCTCACTGCCAGTGGCCGTGGTGCCACATCCCCTCACAGCCTCAGCATGTCCCTCGTGCGGTAAGTAGCCTCATGATTGCTCTATCGTTATAACTAACATCCGAATTATACAGGTCCATTACTACGTAGGTCAGCGCAACCGCGACGAAGGGGTTGAGGGCTCGAGGTAAGCACGGGCATCCCTTTCATTTGTGCTTCGTTTGTG
>RWJN01000684.1:0-12735 GCA_004332605.1 Steccherinum ochraceum
CATAGGTGCTCTTCTGCCTCCTGTAGGGATGGTGCGCAGTCTGGCGTTTGACACGCATATCTTGATCAAACCTGTGGCGTCATCGCCATTCGCCAGTAACACTCGCATGTTATTAGCAAACCCTCATAGCTAGTCGACTATGCAAGTACAGTCACTGAGGAGTTGAGTATCGCCACAGAGATATCACGAGGACCGGACGTACTAGTAAGTACACGATGACATGTTTCAGAGAATAGAAAACTTGCCATATCTAGCGAAAGATGAGTCTCCTCTGAGAAGCTCACTCGAGGCCTTATCGGATGATTTCGTCACTCTCCATGACCGCATCGTGCACCTCTTTGCTGGACAGGCCCTTCTGGTCCTTCAACCAGTTCTTCAAGACGCATTCCGCCGCAGATGCCTTGCTACTCTTGACAGATTTGCATCCCTTGCATCTGCAGCATGGTTAGATCAGGCATTGCGTGCGCACAACGTGGCCAACCACTCACCTCCTCCCATGGCCGACCATAAGGACGTGTAGACCGTATTTCAGTTCACCGGGAAGCATGATGTCCAGGTGAGCTTGGGCAGTCACTCGATCAGCCTTCTGTGGCACCCATCCTAACAGCCTCGATAGCCTGAAGACGTGCGTGTCCACTGGGAAGGAGTACCGGCCGAGGCAGAACATCAGAACGCATGAGGCTGTCTTTGGACCGACGCCTGCAAACGAGACCAGTTCCTTCATGGCGTCCTCGTTCGACACTGCATTTCGCACCGGCTTCTCATCAAGCTCTTTCGTGTCTTCCGAGGAATCGGAGATGTGAGCGAGATGCTGCAGCGAGTATTTGCCATACTTGCTGTGAACGTCTCTCAAGATGGTCTGAATGACGTCGGCTTTCTTGTTGGCTAAGCCTCCGTGACGAAGGGCCTCTACGACATCGGCTTTCTTCGCGGTGGCAATGGCCTCGAAGTTATTTCTGCCAAAGGCCTCGTCCAGGCTCCGCTTAGCCGCCGTCGAGTTGCGACCGGATGTGTTCTGCGAAAGGATGGTGCCGATGAGCGACTCCAGGACGTTTGGTACGCTGCCGCACGTCTTGGCAGCGTTACTACCTTCTGATGGCGATCTGTGCGTAATCTTGATATCAGGATGCGCTTTGGCTAAGACAGCATGGACTTCAGCTGCCTCTTCCGCAGTTGGGTGGAGAAAGTCGGGGAAAGGGGAAGCCAACGCGTGTTCGGCGAGAAGTTTCAATTTTTTGGTACGATTATCTGCCACTTGCGAGGTGCGCTTTCCTAACGGTGATATAGGAGATGGTGACCGAGGCCGTTTGACCGCTGCTTTCATCGCCATGGTCGTTGTTGTTGAGGAGCAAACTGCGTGCGGTGGCGGGCGGCTATGTTGAACCGGCGGGTGGAGCGCGCGCGGAAGCAAAAAGCACGATCCACGATCACCGATTTCGATCCATTTGAGGAAGCCCCGCCCCTGGCCCGATATAGTAGCCGCCACGTGGGTGTGCCACTCAAGTTACCGGGGCGGACATCAAACCCTCCGTTGACAATTCGTCGGCTCCGCGTTGATTGCCTGGCTGCTCCTCTTCCCTCCCTCCGCGCTGGCAATATTGGCGGACGTTATGAACCAAACTTCACCACTGAACTGAGATCTCAAAATGAAATGGTCAGCGGGGCGTCGTTCACTGAACTGCTGTGTACAACTCATCTAAGTTTTTTTGGCAGTGTACATCGCCTGAAACATACTCAAAAATGAGTATAAACGTGGCACACCTTTACGTCGGTCATGATTCCTTTCGTGCAGGGCGAAGGGTGTCCTACTAGGACCTTGCGGAATGACATACGTGGCACTCAGCTTCACAGCCCAATCCCCACTACACACGGGCACCAGCGATGCGCATTTCACATTCCGTGTGAGTTGTGTTTCTCAGAACGTACCAATCTACCTTCTATTAAAGATATATTCATCGATTTCTCTTGCAGCCACGCTAGAAGATTATGGTCATCCGAGTCTCTCAGCTGCGGCGACTTTGTCCTGTCAAACGCAGTAGCCTGACCCTCCCCCTCGGCTCCTAAGCCAAGGTAGGCGAGAGGATCGATGGTCTCAACGATTTGTTCCTTGGACAATGCTATCTGCTGCTGGATAAAGATCGCCTCATACCGCGCATGTCTCGAAAATGAAGATGCTCCTGACGCAGCTGCTACTCCGCCCTAGCTGTACGAACATGGGATGGTTTTTGATCACGCATTAATTCGTCATGAACGTTCTGCGCACCCCTTGACCATCTCAGTCAACCGCACTCCCTTGGAATCATCTACGGCAACACACCATCTCCGGCACACGGATGCGGACTGATGTCTTGCGATATGCAGGGGCAAAGTAACATGGCCCGCTCCGCCTGAAAGTCATCTGCCTTGTCCTCTCTTGTCCTCCCGTATCGCGTTTGTCCGCTGCTGATGGAGGGGAGATTTCCGGAGGATTTTGGCAATTGGCATGCGCTCCGGATAGACCTGACGGACGAGTATGGAGGAGGAGCGGAACGAGCGGGTCAGGTGGGGAGTGGACCAAGCGTCGGTAATGTGCCATTACGATCGGCCTTATCCTTGTTCAACCCTGACCCTCACAGCCTTGTGAACGATAACGGAGTGGCACACACAAACGCTGCGTATTTCTCTCCGATGTGAAGAGATGACATCAACTGGAGTTCGGTGTAGATCATCTGTAGCTACGATCCGCTCGCGGACGAGCCTTCTCTTTCGTACGGATTGACTTTCATGACACACCACAGAGTAACGTGGGATAGGAACATATGGTAACCGTGTAAGCAGGACAGAAGAGAGCAGAGTGAGACTGAATGCATCCCGAGGTTGATCAGCAGCTCAAGCGATCGGTGCAGGATCTCTCCAAGTGTGGTGCATGCATGGAAGTTCCTGATGATGAGACTGGGGAAATGAGATAAAGAGCGTATCTCGGATCGATTTTGATCAAGCCAGCAGACGTGGAAGGTAAAGTGAGGGGTATGGTCGGACAGGAAGGCACCGGTGGCTGAGCTGTCCGCTGCCCGCGACAGACTACATCCCGACGAACTTTTGATCCGTCTGTACAATGGGATCGGTTGTCAAGGAGAAAGTACACCTGAGACCATGCGGCCCGCTGCAGCGAGCACACTGATCAGGTCCATCCTGGACAATCGCCTGCGTACGCTTATGATATGACCCAAGCGTCGTCCACGTTCGTAACTTCATACCCCGGTGACGCACTAACAGACATGATAGTGACGATACCGGAGTGGCTCACGCATGGACCTTCCGGGAGGTAACCCCGAGATGAAATGGACAAAGGGACTGTGCTATGGCCTCAGGACGTCACATTGCAGTATGGTATGATTGCTATAGCGATAAATGAAACCAGCACAAAACACGATGCTGCCTACCGCAGTGGTGGCTGAGACCTGGCGCGATCGTTCAAATTCGATCTCGTCGAAGGATGAGAGATTGAAGATCCGGAGACGCGAACATCCTCCAGCTCCCCATCCTCCTCATACCCAACGGAGCGGCAGATCCGAAATCAAATGTCCGCCCCCGCCCACGTCCAAGTCTCCAAGCGCTCTCTTCGAGCTTTCCTTTTCGGTGCACAAACGAGAGAGAGTTCAACACGAAATGCTTCCGTTAAGCTTTCTCAAGTTCCTATCGTCCCGAAGTTCCTCGTTAAGCGGATTAGGACCTGGTGAAAATCATGCGCCATGCGCGCTGGCCTTCATACTGTGATCCGTGAAGTGATACTGCGCCAAACTTACGCCTGGCGTATGTCGGGCTATACGATGGTAACTGGATAAGTCTATACTCGGCACAAAGCCGGATTCATCTCCGGGACGACCGTATGCTGTGGAACATCATGTGCCTTCGAGGAGTGAGAGGAGTGGCACCTAGCGCAAGGAGGACGATGACAGCGCTGAGAGGAGGGCGGCATGCCGATCTTCAGGATGCTTTAGGCAGAGGACGTCGGGGCGCACAGAGCAATGTCCGTCGGAAGGACAGGGATCTTCACGCCCACAGACCGCACTCTCCGAGATTCGAGGGAGGAGTTGCCATTCTGCGTAGGAGCGGAGTGGCACATTGGGAAGGGGCGAAAGAGCGCGTCCGGGACGAGGGGATGGGATTGAAACTGCCATAAGCAGGTCCGGTATGTCATCTCCAACAGCTGCCGATCCAGATGAATTCCCAGATGGACAGATACGCTCTGAGTTGACTCATGCAAACGTCTTGGACGGAATAAGGCAGAGGAAAATGTCTCTGTATTTACGCAAACGAAGGACATGAGGCAGGCAGGAACTTTGACCTGTTGGGGTCGGAACTCGCAACGTGTGCTCAGACCATGGCACGAGCCGCCGCCGGGCCCACGCAGCAAAGCAGCTGGCGTGGTCCGGAAAAAAAGAGCGGAATATGAAGGGGTACGGGGAGCAAAACGGGGAATAGCTGACTGGGCGTGGGTGTGGAGAAAACGGCAGAGGAAGAGGGACAAGACGCGTGTCACGTCGAGATAACAGCGCGTAAGGGCAGGGAAACAAAAGAATCAATACAGGGTGGTGGAAAGACCGCTGATTCGGATAGTGAGATGAGCGAAACAATAAAACCTGTTTGGCCCTGTTTGGCATAACAATGGAGGTCCGAAGTCCACTGATCTGACCGTGAGCCTGATTTGGGTTTAGGTCCCTCGTCCACTCGGATATTCGAAGAGAGAAATCGTCGATATCCTTCGACGAGATCTGAGTTAATGAACGCTGGGTCCTTCGGCGGAGGGTCCGTGCAAGCCAGACTATAAAGATCCCAAGCCGTATTGTCTTGCGATTCGTCCGTCTCTCGTGCCAATTGTTCTCCTCCTCGGGGCTGCTGAGCCACCCAAACGCTCCTCCGGCCTGCTGGAGCTCTCCCTATTATCTTCTTGCCTCGAGGGAACTCACCTGCGTCACCTTTTTTTCTTTCTTCTTTCCAAACGAGAACAAACATGCCTCCGCACCGCACTCGCGACCATTCACGAAGTAAGTGAACATCTATTCAACGGTCTCAACGAAGACTGATACTCACCGACGCTTCTGCAAACAGGCCTCGAAGTTACCACGGACGTCCCCTACCTCCCCTCAGTCGACATCGTTTCCCCTACGCCACGCGCCTTCACTTTCCCCATCCGACAAGACTACCACAATGACATCTCTCCGTCCGTATCGCCCTTCGAACCCGAGCAAAAGCCAGTCGCGACGCCGCCCCCCGTGCGAGCGTTCTCGCCTTCTTCATCCATTGGTTCCGAAACTTCATCCTTGAATTCTTCACCTTCGGTCCTGTCCTCGCAGGCATCGCATAGGCGGCGTAGATCCGTCGCCGGCGATAACGAGCGACGACCGAAGAAGGGCGACGAGGACTACATCAAGCGGCCAGAGAACGCGTTCATCCTCTTCAGACGCAAATGCTGCGAGGAGCGCCAGATCGCCATGGACGAGATGTCGTCAACGACGGACGACGGTAGCGTCGCTGCACCGGTCAAGAAGCAGCGCCAGGCCGACCTATCGAAAGCCATAAGTCATCAGTGGAAGAGTCTCACGTCGGAGGAGAAGACGTACTGGGAGGATTTGGCGAAGGAGAAGAAGAAGGAGCATGAGCTGATGTACCCTGGGTACGTGTACCGGCCGCAGAGGGTACCGAAGGGGAAGAAGAAGGGGAAAGGGAAGAAGCAGGATGAGGAGACGGACGGCGAGAGCGGTATATCTTTCGTCCTTCCAGTACCATCTCCTCCTCGTAGCCTCAGCCCGACGCGCTATGACCACGGCAGCAGCAGTCACCGCAGCAGCCGGCGCGCAGTCTCCGCTCCTACTCCTCCGCCACAGTACCAGACCATCCAGCTTCCTAGCATCATCATGCCCTCGTGTCCCCCTTCGCCATCGCTCGTCCCTAGGATCAGCCGACGCACTCCCCTTCCTCAGTACCACATACCCTCACCTCACGATTCCGACCCCTCCACGCACTACGAGCTCTTATCAGATGATACCCTTCCTGTACATTTACGACCCAACTTCGACACGACCCTTCCTGTGAGTTGCCTCTTCGTTCTGTTCCGAGTCTTGACACTGATCTTGTCACCAGCACGATTCCTTCCAGATTTACCATCTCAGCGATGAGCAGCGTATGGGTCAAAGTGGCCAAGGCCTACCTCTTCATTCGCTCAGCATACCTCCGAACCACTCGCTCTACACCTCGTCGAGCATGGTGTCTCCTGCTGACTCCATCGCCTCCAACATGATGTCTCCCGCCGAGTCCATCGCATCTGCTTTCTCTCACAACGGGCCCTATACCCCCGCAGATGTCCTCTCCCTCTCCAACCTCTCCTTAGTCAACCAGTCGCGGGATTCCATGGGCCAGGATCGCCAGGACATCATGGATCCTGAGATGGAGCCTCAGATGAGCTTCGGCGGTTACGAGTGGGGCGCACAGAACCACTGGCACAACACAGAGATGCTCCTCCAGGACGACTTCGACGTCGACGCCATCCCTCCGGTCGAGATTGGTGGCATGCCACTTGACGTCCCCGTCGATATGGATGCGAGTGCCTTTGGTTCCTTGGGCGAGGAAAACGAATATAACGACGCAACCCCTGGCGGCCATGACGATTACGCGAAGCTCTTTTCTTATGAATCCATGAGCTGGTAGTGTATCTGTCAACGCACGCGGGCGTTCGTTGACGATCCGAACTCATCCTCTTTATCTTGGCTTCACGAACACTGTATTAAAAGTGAACATTTTGCACAAGGAAACACTGTTGTACTCACCTTTTCACGTTGGAGACTCTTTACTTTTCTGTACGCTTTCTTTCTTTCTTTCTTCTTCTCCTCCAGCATTGTACTTTTACCCATACCTTTCCTCCATTTCTTGCATACCACACCTCTCTGCATTATCAGTCATATCCACAGCATATTGCGCTACCTCATTACCCCCTCTCATCTCCGCACACAACGCACTTGCCACATTGCTCTCGTCCATAACATCCGTCAATTATTCACATTATTTGTACTTACATTTCACTCTTCCGCTCCTAGAGTGTTTCCTGCCGCACCCCAATGCACGGTTATCTGTGATCCCCGCAACCATTCGACGGATATTCGAGTGAAATGTCGCAGGATGAGAGCGATTGTGAGAGGAGGTGAGGAGGCAGGATGGTGGTGGTCAGGAAGAGAAGACGGGCGATGGCGACTGGCAACGGGGAGGCAATTAGCGCCCTCTGCCAACAGGGCTTTGTTAAGATCGCCCTGCTTTGTTCTCAACATCCATTGTCTTTCGCCACAACAAACCCCGCAGCCTCACACTGGCACTTTTGTTGAGTGTGTACTCTTTCGCCACTCCGGAGCGGCTTTGGGATGGAAGAAGAGAGTTCATACGATGTTTACGATCTGGAATCGAAGGAGGCCCGCAATGCGCATAGGCAATGTCAGAAGTGTACGTCTAGCAATACTTATGTATGCTGCGACTGCGTACTCATGTTTGTTTAAGGTTGGAAAAGGCGGCTTCCAGGTGTAAAGTTGCTCATCTGTTCCGCTTGCAAGATTACTGCCTATTGTGTACCGTACCCATCGCGTCGATCATACCAATTCCACTCTGACTTGCGTTCCGAAGAGCAAAGAATGTCAGAAGGCTGACTGGCCGTTCCACAAGAAGTCGTGCAAGAGCAACCAGGAAAGTGCTCTGGTAGCGAAGCGACAAGACGAGGCTGTCATGGCCATCCGTCGTTTGACTGGCATGCATCTAGAAAAGCCTCTCCCGTCGCAGATCCTTCAAGAACTTCCCGTGTTCTTGCGACACTTCAGGCCTCAGGTCTGCGCAGCAGGATATCACTGTTTGGGTATCAAGCGCAAAGACCCTCAGGCGTGGCAGCATAGCATTTTTCAGCTTCGGATTGAGCGACTACCTAATCCCCCGCCAAATGCAAAGCCATGGTCATATTACAAGATCTCGGATGCGATGGCTGTACCCATACGGATGCTGGTGGACATATGGGGAGAGGAGTTTGGACCCGAGCTGCAGGATATGTTGAAGCAAGGGGACATCTATCACAAGGAGAACGTGAAGGAAGGGTGTGTGGGCACTATCACGACGTTCTTGGTGTGCAACTCGGATGGACACGATCGCCGTGTCATTTCGTGGGCGGGTCACGACCCGGAGGGCTGGGGAGATGCAGGCAAAGACTGGTTTGGCGATCTTGTGAGAGCGGTCGAGGAAGGATGCGGCAGATTGCCGTCGAAGTGATAGCAGTCGTAAAACGACTACATGAATATGTATCTTACATCTTGTACATCTACTACTCTTACTTCTCAGTGCCTCTTTCGCTTCTCGTGAGTGAACTAAGAGGGAGTGAGATGTCGCCAACGGTAAACACCGAGGGGGCGCACGTACCACTGTCAGGACGGTACCATCGGCGAGTGTGTCCTTACCGCGAACAAGTTTATACCCAAATAGCCAAGGTACAACCTTGCGCCATGCTGCCCAGTAGAGCAGGCTGAAAGCAAATACAGCTATACCGACCAGACAGTATCTGCACGACGGATTAGTAGACATAGAGATACGACGCGGTGAGGAGGCATACAGGTAGTAAGGCAGAGGGGGAGTATCGCCGACTCCATTGGAGGGTCGGATGAATGGGGCGACCAGCACTAAAATTATGCACCGTAAAGATATCGGTCTCATCGAAGGTTGTATGAATATGAAACTTACAAAAACACGTCGCCGCCAAGTAGAACACAGCGAACGGAAGGAAGACTGCGTCCTATATTCAGCTACTGGGTTTACAGACTGTGCAAGGAAACGATCCGGTACCTTTGAAAGGTCGAATAGTATTGGGCTTATGCCATCTCAACCAGAAAAGTCCCTAGCAATCGCTTCAGTAAATTTACGAAATAGCGAACAAAGAGATTCTCCTTACAACCACGATAAGCAAATTTATGATTTGCTGAGGATAGCCTTGCACGTCCAAGATGAACGGATACGCAACGTCGGGAGGTGGTGCGAGGATGATGATCACCTAGGGTACCTTGAGTTTACTTCGAACATTGCAAAGAGTGGCATCCAAGTTACCGTCATAATGAAGTGGATAAGCAGACCAGGGAAAGGCGACCTCTTAGTTGGCCAATTGGACGCCCAGAACTTATTACCGAACGGGAACGGAATACCCTCCTTCGCTAGCTCTGGTAGAGGCCCGTGAGCGAGGTATATTCTGACATGAGTAAGACCCTCACCTTGGTTGACTCTCGCGTAGGCGAATGTCTACAAAATCAGACATGAAGAAGTTTATCAGATCGTTCGATTGACTCGGTACACATACCACTGTAGTGACATTCTACGAAGCAATGTCTGTGAGTGTGGAGTACATCGGTCAAATACAAATTGCTTACCCTAAAAGAGCGGCGAAGGTGAGTAATGAACTTTCAGCGCTGGAATCCGGCGGAGTGAAAGGACACGTACCCTAGAGCACTGAAAAATTGGTACGTCAGCTTGCGGAATCCAGGGGTCACTCGAAACAAGCTTACCTCAAGGCGACGAAGACAGTCAAAGCCTTTTGAGCTTGAGTCCCGAAGACTTTCTGGAAGAACAGAGACGCGACGGTGACGCCGCTGTGGAGGATCTCGTCTTTGGATGCGGCTCTGAATGACGCATTAGGGTGACGAAGTCCTGGCAAGGTTCTGGATGCGATCCACTCACGAGAAATATGCAATATTTGCGAGGATATACAAGAGGGCGCAGATACCCAAACCGAGGGGACCTGCAATCTTCAGCGTCCGGATCGGGTCCTTCACGTTGTTCATGACGAGGTTGACGTTGGACCACCCAGAGTAGGAAAACAAGATCTTGAACATGGCCGTGGCGTACTGTGATACATAGGTAAGCATGCATACATTTGAGTGACCTCCGCCGATGATGTGACCTACGTCGTTACTGCTGTGCGAACTACCTGCAAACGCGTTGCGGAAGTTTACGTGGGGATCCGCTATGTCAGTTCTTCCGGACAAGACAACCCAACCTGGGGCCCCATTAGCAAAAGCGGGGCAAGGGTGACTATGGAAAATGACAAACCTGCGATCACGACGAAGAGAAGGATCACGATCTTGAACATGCTTAAACTCTGAAAGTGTTAGCGGTTAGTCGCATCTTATCGCCGTACAGACAAATACCAGCCACTTACGTTCATAAGATACACGCCGCCACGAGGGTAAAGGCCATGCAAGAGGACAACGAAAGAGATGACTAGTTTTCGCAATGAGTCACAAAGCAAGACCCAAAAATGGCAGATTTGGGCAAACACGGACCTCCAATTGCGACACCTCTCTCCGTCCAGCGACCAGCAGCATCACCGGCAGCAACCAAAATACTAGATTCGATACCCAACCGTCAGGGCCATGCTCATCTGACAAACACGAGGAGTCATACTTGCTCGCAAAAACCTAAGCGAATACATTTCATCAACGCGTGTAGAACAAAGTTGACGAGTGAACACTTACGATACTATTCGCGGAACTGAAGTAGAGAAGAACAGCGTTCACAGCAAAGACGGTTGTGGCGAGGTAACGTGGCCGCTTGTACACCGCTTCTAAATACACCTTTTCTCCGCCGCTTCGAGGTATCATAGTGCCATACTCGAGCCAGATGAAGAGTCCACAAAAAGAGAGACAAAAGCCGAGGACCCAGAGCATGAGAGAAGCACCAACGGAGCCAACGGAGCCGAGGATGGATGAAGGCGTGGAGAAAATGCCGGTACCGATGATACGTCCCACGCTGCCGGATGATGAGCTACGAGTGCATGGTGGACTAGAAGAAAAGACCTTGCGCGTACACTAGTAAGGTGCAGCTGAAGACTCCAAGATGGCGGCCCATTCCACCGGCTACATCTGCCCCACGGCTCGTGAACGATAGTCACTGGATGTAGGAGGTTCGGAAATACGTACCTTCTTCCATGGTCAGAGTCCCAGATGCCAATTGAGCGTCGACATCTCCGGCGACCAGCACGTTTTCAGCGCTCTTCTCTGATTTTACAACAGAAGACACGTCCTTCGTATCGACTTCGTCGGATGGTACGGGGGTTGCTTTGCGGGCGGGCCAGAGTCGTCCAATGCTCGCCATATCGTCCGATAGTAGCAAGAGCTGGTGAGAAGCCTGCAGGCTTCTTCAACTTATCTACGTCTTATAAACGGAATCTCTAGATAGCGAATAACTTACTCCAAGAAGCCTGAGAAGCATTCTGCGGGCGCTACTAACGCCATAACTTTACACTATTGCGTCTGGGAGAGCGAGCAGGGGTAGACGACATCTGCGAAGTACACCAGTGAGCTAGAATCAGAAAGAATGCACCATGGAACGTACGGAGACTGTTGGTTGAACGTGCACGCCACTTGAGCCAGTCACTTGAGCTTGTGGCAAGTAAAATCAATCCCGTTAGGTGCTTTGACCGAGGTGCCACTGCGCATAAGCAATGAATACTCTGACATATTGAAGGCCTGTCTCCAGGCATGAATAACAACATCATTGCAGACCGTGGCTATTGAGAGATCCTGACAATGCCACGGCGGTGCCTCGAAAAACACGATATCACTGTTGCATTTTACCGCGACTCTTTCAGGAAATTGTGCTTGAGCTCTGCAGTATGTCGAAGGATCAATCAGTCGGGCTGAGCGACTCAACAGATGCCGTCTCACCGTGTTTGAGACATGCCAGTAATCGGCTGTCCTATGTGCCCACTGATAGCACGCTTTTCGCATGCGTAAGTACCTGTATTCGCATAATCAGCAAGACCAGTCATCGATGATACTCTTGAGCGAGTGCAGTTTATTTAAACTCACGTCGACGCGTAGTAGAGAGAGCATCTGTGTGTTCTTGTGGGTGCTGAGCGCTGAGCATCCAGGACATCACAGCCGCGACGACCGACAATGGCACCGAGCACCACCACGCGCCACAAAACAGCGCCACGACCTCAACGATCCAGCTTCAGGTACTAGCGAGTGCATGTCAGCTGTGGGCTGCAGCACGCAATATCAGAGAATTGTGTGCTCGAAAATCGATGCAGTGCCATCACGTCAACACGTCCCGCTGTTGGTGGCAAAGGAAACAAAGATTCTGTAGACAGTCAAGTCAGCATCGACATACACAATTCAGCCACAGAATTCGATACGCACCAGCTCATATTTCATCATCTGAGGACGATTATTGAGCGATTTGTACTTGAACGTCCTCGAAGTTGAGTATCATGGTGCGAGCAAAACCGCCGGTGGTTTGCGATCTGGGAAGGCGCTTATTGCCGCCGTTATGATTTTGATTCTTCGCCTAGTAGCGCCTAGTGCTCTCGATCTTCGCCTCCTCAGAGTCTCCTTCTCTACGACGCAGCCTCGGACACTCCCCAGCCGTCTCGCAGGTTGCAGTGCTCCCTTAGGACAAAATTTCTACCCAATCGTTGTTTGTTTATGCAGCACTCAAGCAGAAAAATCGCCGCGTATGTTTGCTGGCCGGTCTTCAGCTCCTGATTGAAGCTTCAATCGATGTATGAAAGCTCGGGTTGATCGGAGCGTTATGATGGTTTGGTCGTATGCGAAGATCGCTATGTTGGTGATGGTAGGTTGTCTGGTAGAGGTACGCGGCAATATCCAGTGCTCTGTCGGGCAATTCTTGATGACTAGCCCTCTACACTGCGAAGTGATCGATTTTGGGAGACTGTGTTCTGCT